>ML781177.1:654561-700922 GCA_009831015.1 Picea engelmannii | reverse complement strand
ATAAAATAAATTTTTACCACTAGCATAATTTAGACCTAGACCTTAAATTTTCGTGCTGGGCAACATTTTATTAGGGAAATTGTTTTAAAAATTCTTATCACGTTATTCGTCCTAAGGCCATCTAGGTTCATTCATTTATTATTAACAACGTGACGTGCCCTTCAGGACGCACTAGGTGCTCCAAGGGTGCCACTCGCTTCATTTGTTCCCTTGCGCAACGTGCCCTTCAGGACGCACCACGTGCTCCAAGGGTGCCACTCGCCTCTTGACTGACTTGGTAGACATCAAAAACCCCTGGAGTCAATACTCCGCCAGGTGAACTTGTGGGAGAATAAGGACCTCTAAGGAATAATGTCCCTGACTTATTGTGCACCCCTTAGAATTATCATGAGCGACTGTCACAGTCTACCCTCACGACATCGTGGGTCCTCTCGAACTAGGTAACTGTTAACCTACAATTCGATCCACGACAACAGTGCTAGTAGGTTGTGGTAGGGCTGCTGTCCACACCTCTCCCTCAACCTCTCTCGTGGTCGTGCGTGACCCCGCTACTCCACATGTGAGTCTGGTCGACAAGCTATCGTCAGCCTGCATCATCAACGAATCATGTCAGAAATATATCCATAATCATATCATCTAATCAAATGCACTAATATCACAATAAAACAATCAAACCCTAATGGTACACTCCCCGACTCGATCTAGAGTCCAAGGGGTTCCATCGATGTCTTCGCATCCTCGAGGTCCAAAATCCTACACACTTAGTAAAACCGAGTCAATAGCAATGCAGTAAAACAACATGTCACCAGACCATAACGTCTCATAATCAAAATCAATGTTTTAATAGCATAAAATATGGATCACTTGCGAGCAAGTGTCCTCAAAGAATAAGTTCGCTCAGTGCACAAGAGTGGGATGTTACAGAGGATGATTATGAGAACAAACACATATTCAACCTATTTACTTGTTGAGGTGATTTGGATATCAATCACTTAATATCAGAGGGAAGGTCAAATTCTTTATGGAGAATATTTTGGGAACACATCATCACATTGACCTAATGTTTAGCAAGAAGTTACCAAACATTCAAGAATTTTCATGTTTTAGTCATTATATTTGGGAACATATACCGGAAAGATGGAAGGTTATTTTTTATAAGTCAAAGAGGTTTTTATCAATAACAGACTCATATACAAAAACCTCTTTTAGTTTTTACATAGGTTTCATGGTTTGGGATATTCAAATGAATCTTTACAACTCATTTTTTAGATTCATAAATTCAGGAACTTTTCTGTTTTAGTCATTATCTTTGCGAACAGATCCTGGGAAGCTCAAAGGTTATTTTTGAAAAGTGAAAGTGTTTTTTTTGAATAATGGACTCATCTACAAAAACCTCTCTCATATTTTACATAGGTGTCATGGTTTGGGAGAAACAGGTGGATCTCTAAGCATCATTTTTCCATAATTTCGACAGTTTATTTTTCCTAAAAAATTGCCTAGCCACCTCATCATTTCGAATTTTTGATGGAGGTTTTTGGATCCTTTTTTTATTGGATCTTGAGAAGAATGTAATATATTTATAAAATAGAGGAATGGAAAGAGTGAGAGTGGAGGGGAAGGATTGATTCCAAGGGACCGAGAGAGAGAGATGCAGAAGGTGAACAACCTATGTAATATTTTGAAGATCATGTCAAGACTTCTATGTAAATATTTCAACTGATAACAAAGTTCATGATCAATTTTTTTCCTATATCCTCAGTTTATCATTTCTTTTTTTTCATTTTCTTAGATGTATTTTGTTTCTATAGGATATATGTATGCAATTCGGTGTTGAGAAGACTGTAGTATAGGATATACTGTATTTTTCGCCACTGACCACATTTGATACTTATATTCACAGTTAGAAAGGGTTTCTGAATGTTGATTATTCTTCCTTGTAAGTGTATCAAGTATCATGGTGGTTTTTTATTTACTTGTAGTCTTGTTTTCTCCATTTCTGGTGCAGACCCCCCTTCTCCCCAAAGGGCTGCACGACCTCTCGGTCTTAGGATCTTCAAGAAAATCTATGAGTTGAAGCATCTCCTCAATTTCCTGTTGAAACCTCTAAGAAAAATCCACGGGTCTTTGCAAAATTATGCCCACATGAAATAGTGCTAGGTGAAAAAAATTTTCCACATGACCACACTTTGTGACCACACGTGTATCCTCAAAAGGTGTTTCGCGATTTCACGTGTCAGGTAATCGTATGTGAGTCAACCACCAACTCTCTGATTTCTGAAACCTCAAACTCCCCATGGATAATCAACAATACTTATCTCTCCCACAACTGAGAGTCGATATCCACTTCGCGAATTGGGACTTCACATTTCACAGAATTCTTCGGGTCTAGATCTACGGTCCAGATCTCTCTGTGATCCAACGGCTGAGATCAAATTGCGGTTTCTCTCTTCGCGAATTTTCACTCTTCTCCTTGCAAATCTTTTGATTTGCAAATTCTGAAACACCTTCACGGCTAATCAGTGCACGACTTCTCCTAGATCTAATGGATCAAAAGATTTTGGCTCCTCCTGGATAAACCTTAACCCTCGATCTTATCCAGTCTTCAAAATTATTTTCTGAAGGATTTCTCCCACTCAATCCTCCATACTTATTCTTCCTTCAAAATTTCAATTTATGCGCTCCACATTTGAACACTTCAACTCTTCAAAACTTATAATGTTTTCTAAGTGTTTCCCCTCGAAGCTTAAAACCACTACTCCTCTTGAGGTTCTCGCAAATGAAATTAAACCTCGTCCCTGGCACACACTTGCACTCTATGTGTTTCTTAAAATAATTTCAGGTACCCTCCTGATATACCCTACACTCAACTTCCTATGCTTTCAAACTTTAAAATAATATTACTTCTACACGTACTCCTTGCACTCAATATGCACACTTGCATACGAAATTCCCCCACTATCTCTTCTGAACTTTGAGTCAAAAAATACTTATTCACACACACTCCTTGCGTTCTGCATGCACTCCTTTCATAACTTACATAAGAGAACCAATTGAAACTTATTCAATTATTCATTCATTCACTATGAACATCATACATTCACAAAATACAGATCAACAGTCAAACAATATCAACACTGTACAATTTCAAAGAAAAACCATAATTACAGTCACTATCTCCTACAAACACAGAAAAAAACAATGAAAACTTGTCTAAGTACCCAAAGCCTCTTCATTCTTCTTCCTCCTATCTAAATCCTATTACATTCTATTCAAGTGGTTAGCTACTCAGCTTAATTAATGTAACATAATGAATATTACGGGCAATTATCCTACACCTGTAATAAATTACATTCATGTAAAGGATTTACAATTGTTCCATCCTTTCAGACGGTGGCCTGACTTCACAGACGACTAAATTAATTAACAAAAAAATAAAAAAATCTCCACAGTGCTACCAAGCTAATTAAAGGTCGGTTTTGGTTCCTTCGACGTGCTAAGCTGTCAACTTCGCTTCCACGTCTACCTTTCTAGATTTGATAGTGATGCTCTTGCATCATACTCCTATGGAAAAAATATTCATGGACTCCTGTCCATGAGCTCTCACACTATTTTTCCATGATTCAAAATATCAGGTTCAGTTACCCAACTTGAATCTTCCACTAGGTGATCTTTCCACTTTACCAAATATTCAGGATACATCTTTCTTCTGGTTTTCCTTCCAAATATTTGTTCTAAATTTTTTTCCATATGAGGTTTCTCTATTGTGAGCATCTTTTATTCCCACTGAATCTCTTCTTAATCATCCAACTCTCCTGTGTCATCTCTATTATAAGGATACAATCTGCAACGTTGAATATCAATGCTATCCCAACATTGTCTGGCAACTCTATCTCATAATCATTTGCTACAAATTTTCTAAGGAACTTGCATGGTCCTATCTTTTTCATCTTCAACTTATTATATGTTCATCTGGGAAACCTCTCCTTTCTCAAATGAGCTAAAACTTCATCTCCCACTTCAAATTGAACTTCCCTTCTTTTCTGATCAGCTTTGTCCTTATACTTTTGATTACTATCATGTATCTGCCTCTTAACTTGATCATGAAGTCTTTGCATTTTTGTAGAAAAATATTATGCTCTAGCGCTCCTGAATTCATCTTGTTTCAATTCTCTCAATTATGCAACCCCTCTCGGTTTTCTTCCATATACTATCTCGAATGGACTTTTTCCAGTGCTTCTATTAACTAAATTTTTAAATGCAAATTCTTCGTGTGCCAGAATCTGATCCCACTGACGACCTTGTTCACTAACTAAACTCCTCAACAAATTTCTCAGACTCTTGTTCACCACTTTAGTTCGTCCATCTGTCTAAGGGTGATATGTTGAACTAAAAGATAAATTGGTTCTCAACCTCTTCCATAGAGTCCTCCAAAAGTGTCCTACAAACTTAGTGTGCCTATCTGAAACTATGCTTCTGGGAAATCCATTAAAATCTCACAACTTCTCTGGAAAAAAATTGGCTATGTGTGTAGCATAATTTATCTTATGGCATGGTATGAAATGTGCCATCTTGGAAAATCTATCGACCACAACAAATATGGAATCACTTCCCTTCTAGTTTCTAGGTAATCCCAAAACAAAATCCATATTAATTACATCCCAAGGCCTTTCTGGAATAGACAATGGCTGATACAAACCAGTATTTTGAGTCTTCCCTTTTTCATGTTGACAAATCTTACATCGGTCTACAAATTTCTTCACATCTGCCCTCATACCTGGCCAATAATACAAACTGCTTAACTGCGCAAATGTTTTTCCATGACCAAAATGTCCGACTAAACCTCCACTATGTTTTTCTTTCAACAAATTATCTCTCATTGAACATATTGGACCTTGGTATGCACAGTTGGCTTCCTTTAAACAACAATCCATCCTGGATCAAATATCTTAACCATGAGTTGTTATCCCTCAACAAAGTATTTTCATATGCTTCGTAAGCCTCCTTAAAATTTGAATCTTCCTAATACATTTCCTTAAGGTTCTCAAACCCTAAGGTCTTCACTTGAAATTCTTGTACAACCAAACTTCTCCTGCTCAAAGCATATGCAACTTTATTGGCACTTCTAGAAATATGTTTAATGACAAGAGTAAAACTCTTCATGAATTCTACCCACTTAGCATGTCTCTGATTCAACCTCTCTTTCCTAGTAATAAATTTCAAAGCTTGATTATCACTATACAAGACAAATTCTTTTGGAATTAAGTAATGTCTCCATTTTTTCAAATCTTGAATCACTACATAAAATTCCTTGTCATATGTAGAATATTTCTCCTTAGCGTCATTCAACATTTCACTAAAATAAGCAGCTGGCCTATTATCTTGACTCAAAACTGCTCCAATGGCTATTCCACTTGCATCACACCTCACCTGAAATGTCTTTCCAAAATCTGGTAAAACTAGAACTAGTTGTTCTGTTATCTTATTTTTCAACTCTCTGAAGCTTTTCTCATCCTCCTTTGTCCAATTAAAATACTTATGATTCTTCTTCATAGTGTCCATCATGGGTGCACATATACCACTAAAATATCTGATAAACTTTCTATAAAAAATTGCTAAACCATGGAAGCTTCTCACCGCAAATATGCTCCTGGGTGACGACCATTCTTTGATTACTCTCACCTTTTCTGGATCCATCTTCAATTAATTTGAAGAGATCACAAAACCCAAATATATGAGCTTTGTCTTCATAAAATAGCTTTTCTTCAAGTTTGTTAACAACTTTTCTTGCTGCAATCTCCTCATCACTAATGTCAAGTGCTTTAAATGTTGTTCCTCTGTTTTGCTGAAAACTAATATATCATCCAGATATACAATGACAAATTTACCTATAAATTCCTTCATTACTTCATTCATCAACCTCATAAATGTACTTAGAGCATTTGTCAATCCAAATGGCATGACTATCCATTCAAACAAACCTTCATTTGTCTTGAATGTTGTTTTCCTTTCATATCCCTCTCTCATTCTTATCTGATGATATCCACTCTTCAAGTCTATTTTTGAAAAATAGCTTGCTCCACTCAAACAATCCATCAAATCATCCATCCTGGGTAAAGGAAATCTATACCTGATGGTGATCTTGTTGATGGCTCTAGAATCTGTACACATTATCCATCATCCATCCTTCTTTGGACTTAATACAGTTGGCACTGCACATGGGCTTAGAATTTCCCTAACTAAACCTTTATCCAACAACTCCTAAACTTGCTTCTTAACTTCTTCATTCTCTCAAGGTGTCAACCTATACGCTCATTTATTTGGTAAATTGGCTCCTGGAATCAAGTCAATATGGTGACTAATACTCCTAATGGGTGGTAATGAATGAGGCAACTCATCCACTACTATGTCAACAAAAATCTCCAACAATTCTTGGATTTATTCAGGTAAGTCATCCATAGAAGTATTGGTAAGGATAACTCTTGGCTTCCTTACTACAAAAAAGTGCATTTCCTGATCTTTATTGATCTCCTTCAAGAGTTCCTTCCCACTCATGAGAAGTATTCTTGTGCTCGCTTCTTCCTTTTCTTTCTTCTCTTCTATTGGCAGTAACATGTGGATTCTACCATTCTTTTGAAAAGTATAAGTATTTTTTCTCCCATCATGAATAACATTCTTATCAAAATGCCATGGTCTCCCCAACAAAATATGACAAACATCCATGGGAATTACATCACACAGAATCTCATCTTTATAGCCTCCTATTTTAAATTCAACTTTGCATTGTTGACTTACCATTGCTTGATGTCCTTTCTACAACCACGATACTTTGTATGGACTTGGGTATGCAATTGTCTCCAACTCCAGATTTTCCACCATTTATGTTGATACTAAATTATTAGTACTCCCACTATCTATAATCATTTTGCAAACTTTGTCCTTTGTCTTACAAGAAATCCTGAACAACCTCGTTCGTTGAACTGGGTCTTCTATTTCTTTCTCTGGCTTTAGAAGAACTTTCCTCATCATAATATTTTGTCCTCCTTCTACTGCCTCTACTTCCACATTCTTTCGGGCTTCATAAATGTGTGCTTCTCCTCCTTCTCTCTTCCTCTCGGGACATTTCCAATACATATGTCACGTCTTTCCACAGGAATAACATTTAACTCCACCTCCTCTACTTCTTCCTCTTCCTCGAGGAAAATAATTTCTCCCACCAAACGGTCTTCTTTGGGAACTTCCTCCTCTTTCTAAATGACCATATGATTTCTCATTCTCATCCTTAGCTTTTAGTGCCTTATCATATACAACTCCCTTACCTATATTTAAGCCTCTGCCTCTATTACGCTAACTCTGGTTTCTAGCCAACTTTTCTTCTGCCTTCAGTGCAATCTGATAAACATCTTCCACTGTCCTCACAGTCATCATGTTGATTTCATCCTGAATTTCATACCTCAAACCATTTATATACCTGAAATTTTTTTCATCATCCTTCTCTATATGTCCAGTCCTAATATTCAGCCTACAAAATTCTTTTGTATACTCTTTCACTATCATACCCCTCTGTCTCAGGTTCTGCAATTTTCTGAACAACTCTATCTGGTAATCCATAGGTATGAATTTAGCCTTCAATTTGGATACCATCCTGTCCCAATTCTTTATCTTTTGTTTTCCTTTGCTCCTTCTTTCTTCCTGCAATTCATCCCACCATAGTGTTGCATGTCCTTTTAATCTTGTGACAGCATGTCTCACCTTCCTTCCTTCCTTGACATATTCATAGTCGAAATACTTGTCCATGGACCTTATCTAATCCAAGAGATCTTCTACATACAAGTTACTTTCATACCTCGGTGGCATTGCTTAAACTATTCCTAACACACTTAGTTCAACTTCAAATATTTTTCAAGATCTGATACCACTTGGTGCAGACCCCCCTTCTCCCCAAAGGGTTGCGTGACCTTCTGGTCTTAGGATCTTCAAGAAAATATTTGAGTTGAAGCAGCTCCTCGATTTCCTGGTAAAACCTCTAAGAAAAATCCAAAGGTCTTTGCATAATTCCCCCCGCATGAACCAATGCTAGGCGCAAGACTTTTTCCACGTGACCATGCCTTGTGACCACACGCCTATCCTCAAAAGGTGTTTCATAATTTTGTGTGTCGGGTAATCGTATGTGAGTCAACCCCCAACTCTCTAATTTTTGAAACCACGAACTCCCCCTAGACAATCAATGGTCCTTATCTCTCTCACAACCGACGATCGACATCCACTTTGCGAATCAGGACTTCGCATTTCCAAAAATTCTTTGGTTCTAGATCTACGGTCCAGATATCTCCATGATCCAATGGCTGAGATCAAATTACGGTTTCACTCTTCGCGAATTTTCAGTCTTCTCCTTGCAAATCTTCCAATTTGTGAAATTTTGAAAGACCCTCGCGGATAATCAGTGCGCGACTTCTCCCAGATCTAACGGGTTGAAAGATTTTGGCTCCTCCTAGATAAACCTTAACCCTCAATCTTATCCACTCTTCAAAATTATTTTCTGAAGGATTTCTCCCACTCAATCCTCCGTACTTATTCTTCCTTAGAACTTTCAATTTCTGCGCTCCACCTTTGAACACTTCAACTCTTCAAAACTTAGAAATTTTTCTAAGTGTTTCCTCTCGAAGCTTAAAACCACTACTCCTCTTGAGATTCTAGCAAATGAAATTAAACCTCATCCCTGGGGCACACCTCCACTCTGTGTTTTTCTTAAAATACTTTCCGGTACCCTCCTAGTATACCCTGTGCTCAACTTCCTGAGATTTCAAACTTTAAAATAAGTTTTCTTCTACATGCACTCCTTGCACTCAATATGCACACTTGCATACGAAATTCCCCTGCTATCTCTTTTGAACTTTGAGTCGAAAAAGACTTCTTCACACGCACTCCTTGTGCTCTACATGCACTCCTTTCATAACTAACAGAAGAGAACCAATTGAAACTTATTCAATTATTCATTCATTCACTATGAACATCATACATTCACATAATACATATCAACAGTCAAACAATATAAACACTATACAATTTTGGTCAATTTTCTTTGTTCTATTCATTTCAAAGAAAAAACATAATTATAGCCGCTATCTCCTACAGACACAGAAAAACACAATGAAAACTTTTCTAACGACCCGGAGCCTCTTCACTCTTGTTCCTCCTATCTAAATCCTATTACATTCTATTCAAGAGGTTACCTACTTAGCTTAATTAATGCAACATAATGACTAATACGGGAAATTATCCTACACCTGTAATACATTACAGTCGTGTAAAGGATTTACAATTGTTCCATCCTTTCAGACAGTGGTCCGACTTCACATAAGACTAAACTAATTAACGAGAAAATAAAAAAATATCCACACTACTACCAAGCTGATTAAAGGTCGGTTTTGGTTCCTTTGATGTGCTAAGGTGTTGAATTCGCTTCCACGTCCGCCTTTCTATATTTGATAGCGATGCTCCTACATCAATTTTCTCATTCCATTTCTCTATAGCCTTGGAGCTAATATTAGTTTTGTTAGATTGACTTGTTGAGCATATAATGTTAATACCAATTATTTGTTTTTAATGGAATCTATGCCCAATGGCCAACTACTAATTTGCAATCATCTCACTCCCTTCATGATGATCCTACCAATCTCTAAGTTTTCCTAAAAACCCAACCAAATCATTATTAAATCAAGGTGTTCTAGGCTTGATTCAATAGCAGTCTTGAGTCGACTTCTAGTGCTAACACATGGAAGCAATGAAAGCCATGATCCTTGATCAAGATCTTCCAATCCAGTTATGGCATGTGTTGACGCCAAAAGACTAGAGAGTCTCAAGCATAAACATTTTCAACCTCTCGCGGGCCTAGGCTAGAAGAAGCGAGAATATCACCCTAGTGCTGAATAATGTGAACGAAAGTTAGATTTGATCTCCATTGGCATGCTTTGTTCTTGAATCCCTTGGATCTGTGTGAATGTTGTGCTAATCTATTATTAGGGTTTAACTGCGCTAGAATGAATATTGATGAACTATAATTGCTAAGCGCATTATTAAGGTGTTACAGTCACAGATATGTGTCCTAGCTAAGGTTGCAAACATTTGAGTCCTACAACCACCCCTACCTCTACCTCGGGTGAGACTTCATCTTCTTTGCAGGTGTTTCCCAAAGGACCGGTAGTTAGGGTTTTGTTGGTGCGTTGTTGTAGTGTTGAACCCTGGGTCTGCCCCTGTGACAACAATGTCAAGTGCTTTAAATGTTCTTCCTCTGTTTTGCTGAAAACTAATATATCATCCAGATATACAATGACAAATTTACCTATAAATTCCTTCAGTACTTCATTCATCAACCTCATAAATGTACTTAGAGCATTTGTCAATCTAAATGGCATGACTATCCATTCAAACAAACCTTCATTTGTCTTGAATGTTGTGTTCGATTCATCTCCCTCTCTCATTCTTATCTGATGATATCCACTCTTCAAGTCTATTTTTGAAAAATAGCTTGCTCCACTCAAACAATCCATCAAATCATCCATCCTGGGTAAAGGAAATCTATACCTGATGGTGATCTTGTTGATGGCTCTAGAATCTGTACACATTCTCCATCCTCCATCCTTCTTTGGACTTAATACAGTTGGCATTGCACATGGGCTTAGACTTTCCCTGACTAAACCTTTATCCAACAAATCCTGAACTTTATTCTTAACTTCTTCATTCTCTCGAGGTGTCAAGCTATACGCTTCTTTATTTGGTAAACTGGCTCCTGGAATCAAGTCAATATGGTGACTAATACTCCTAATGGGTGGTAATGAATGATGCAACTCATCCACTACTATGTCAGTAAATTTCTCCAACAATTCTTGGATTTCTTCAGGTAAATCATCCACATAATTATTGGTAAGGATAACTCTTGGCTTCCTTACTACAAAAAAGTGCATTTCCTGATCTTTCTTGGTCTCCTTCAAGAGTTCCTTCCCACTCATGAGAACTATTCTTGTGTTGGCTTCTTCCTTTTCTTTCTTCTATTCTATTGGCAGTAACATGTGGGTTCTACCATTCTTTTCCAGAGTATAAGTATATTTTCTCCCATCATGAATAACATTCCTATCAAACTGCCACGGTCTCCCCAACAAAATATGACAAACATACATGGGAATTACATCACACATAATCTCATATTTATAGCCTCCTATTTTAAATTAAACTTTGCATTGTTGACTTACCATTACTTGATGTCCTTTCTGCAACCACGGTACTTTGTATGGACTTGGGTGTGCAGTTGTCTCCAGCTCCAGCTTTTCCACCATTTCTGTTGATACTAAATTATCAGTAGTCCCACTGTCTATAATCATTTTGCAAACTTTGTCCTTTGTCTTACAAGCAATCATGAACAACCTTGTTCATTGAACTGGGTCTTCTATTTTTTTCTCTGGATTTAGAAGAACTTTCCTCATCATAAGATTTTGTCCTCCTTCTATTGCCTTTGGTTCCACATTCTTCTAGGCTTTAGAAATGTGTTCCTCTCCTCCTCCTTCTCTCTTCCTCTCAAGACATTCCCAAGACATATGTCATGTCCTTCCACATGCATAACATTTAACTCTACCTCCTCTACTTCTTCCTCTTCCTCGGGGAAAATAATTTATCCCACCAAACAGTCTTCTTTGGGAACTTCCTCCTCTTTGAAAATGACCATATGATTTCTCATTCTCATCCTTATCTTTTAGTGCCTTATCATAGACAACTCCCTTACCTCTATTTAAGCCTTTTCTTCTATTCCACTGACTCTGGTTTCTGGACAACTTTTCTTCTGCCTTCAATGCAATTTGATAAGCATCTTCCACTATCCTCATAGTCATCATGATGATTTCATCCTGAATTTCATACCTCAAACCATTTATATACCTAACAACTTTTTCATCATCCTTCTCTCTATGTCCAGTCCTAATATTGAGCCTATAAAATTCTTCTGTATACTCTTTCATTGTCATACCCCTCTGTCTCAGGTTCTACAATTTTCTGAACAACTCTATCTGGTAATCCCTAGGTATGAATTTAGCCTTCAATTTGGCTACCATCTTGTCCCAATTCTTTATCTTTTGTTTGCCTTTGCTCCTTTTTGCCTGCAGTTCATCCCACCACAATGTTGTATATCCTTTTAATCTCGTGACAGCATGTCTCACCTTCCTTCCTTCCTCAACATCTTCATAGTCGAAATACTTGTCCATGGACCTTATCCAATCCAATAGCTCTTCGACATCCAAGTTACCTTCATACATTGGGACGTCTATCTTTGCTCTAGCTCCCAACTTCACAACAACTTTCAATAAGCATTATTTGGCCGTATCTTCCCCTATAGCTTCTTCAACTTCTATTTCTTCGCTTTCTACATCACTGACATCTTCAACGGTAGGTGATGCCTTTTGTATTGCTTCCATCTCTTCCAACCTTGCGTGAAGCTCTCTCACTTCTCTTCTTACAACACGGTTTGCTATAGGTGGTCCTGTGCATACCCTCAACGGCATTGCTTCAACTGTTCCTAACACACTGAGTTCAACTTCAAATCTTTTTCAAGCTCTGATACCACTTGGTGCAAACCCCCCTTCTCCCCAAAGGGTTGCACGACCTCCCAGTCTTAGGATCTTCAAGAAAATCTCTGAGCTGAAGCAACTCCTCAATTTCCTGCTGAAACCTCTAAGAAAAATCCACGGGTCTTTACAAAATTCCACCCGCGTTAACCAGTGCTAGGCGCAAGCCTTTTTCCATGTGACCACACCGTGTTACCACACACCTATCCTCAAAAGGCATTTCGTGATTTCGCGTTTCAAGTAATCGTATGTGAGTCAACCCCCAACTCTTTAATTTTCAAAACCTTGAAATCCCCCTAGAAAATCAATGATTTTTATCTCTCCCACAACCGACGGTCGAGATCCACTTTGCGAATTGGGACTTCACGTTTCGCGAAATTCTTCGGGTCCAGATATACGGTCCAGATCTCTTCGTGATCCAATGGCTAAGATCAAATCGCGATTTCTCTCTTCGCGAATTTTCACTCTTATTCCAAAAGACCCTCGTGGCTAATCAGTGCGTGAATTCTCCCCGATCTAACGGGTTGTAAGATTTTGGATCCTCCTGGATAAAACTTAACCCTCGATCTTATCTAGTCTTCAAAATTCTTTTCTGAAGGATTTCTCTTACTCAATCCTCCGTACTTATTCTTCCTTCGAACTTTCAATTTCTGCACTCCACCTTTGAACACTTCAACTCTTCAAAACTTAGAAATTTTTCTAAGTGTTTCCTCTCGAAGCTTAATACCACTACTCTTCCTGAGCTTCTGGCAAATAAAATTAAACCTCGTCCTTGGCGCACACCTACACTCTGTGTTTTTCTTAAAAGACTTTCCGGTACCCTCCTGGTATACCCTGCGCTCAACTTCCTGAGATTTCAAACTTTAAAATAAGTTTTCTTCTACGCGCACTCCTTGCACTCAATATGCACACTTGCATACGAAAGTCCCCCGCTATCTCTTCTGAACTTTGAGTCGAAAAAGACTTCTTCACACACACTTCTTGTGCTCTGCATGCACTCCTTGCATAACTTACAGAAGAGAACCAATTGAAACTTAATCAATTATTCATTCCTTCACTATGAACATCATACATTCACATAATACATATCAACAGTCAAACAATATCAACACTGTACAATTTTGGTCAATTTTCTCTGTTCTATTCATTTCAAAGAAAAAATATAATTACAGTCGTTATCTCCTACAGACACAGAAAAACACAATGGAAACTTATCTAAGGACCCAGAGCCTCTTTGCTCTTCTTCCTCGTATCTAAATCCTATTACATTATATTCAAGCGGTTACCTACTCAGCTTAATTAATGCAACCTAATGACTAATACGGGCAATTATCCTACACTTGTAATACATTACAGTCATGTAAAGGATTTACAAGTGTTCCATCCTTTCAGATGGTGGCCCGACTTCACAGACGACTAAATTAATTAACAAGAAAATCAAAAAATGTCCACACCGCTACCAAGTTGATTAAAGGTCAGTTTTGGTTCCTTCAATGTGCTAAGGTGTCGAATTCTCTTCCACGTCCGCCTTTCTGGATTTGATAGCGATGCTCCTGCATCAATTTCCTCATTCCATTTCTCTATAGCCTTGGAGCTAATGTAAGTTTTGTTAGCTTGATTTGTTTCCCATAGAATGTTAAGATCAATTATTTGCTTTTAATGGACTCCATGCCCAATGGCCATCTTCTAATTTGCAATCATCTCACTCCCTTCATGATGATCCTAACAATCTCTAAGTTTTCCTAAAAACCCAACCAAATCATTATTAAATCAAGGTGTGCTAGGCTTGATTCAATAGTAGTCTTGAGTCGACTTCTAGCGCTAACACATGGAAGCAATGAAAGCCATGATCCATGATCAAGATTTTCCAATGCACTTATGGGATGTGTTGACGCCAAAAGACTAGAGAGTCTCAAGCATCAACATTTTCAACCTCCTGCGGGGCTAGGCGAGAAGAAGCGAGAATATCACCCTAAACTTAAAGCCCCAAACAAGAATGTGCATTTAACTTTAAGTCAAATTTATCGTAACCTACAATCCAAGCATAGATCCCTTTGTCTTGTAGTTTTTCTTTTTGCAATATTTAATTTTTATTTGATTTATGATTCTATGCTATTTATAATTCAATTATTCCTAAATGAGATTTTATATAATTGAAGAATAAAATTAAAATTAATAAAAAAAAAACAAATGATAGAAGTAAAAGGCAATGTTTTTGTTTTATTTTAGCAAAAAGTAAAGTAAGAAAAGCTAACTAAAAACTAGAAAAGCTAAACAAATTATGTTAAATTAAAGTAATTTAATCAAAAGAAACTTATTACATAACACTAGTTTGAATAATAACCTTTTCATGATGATATAACAATTTTATTTCTTTTTAAAAATTAAGATATGATAAATCAAAATAAGAGTTTATATACATTAAAATACATAACACTAGTTTGAATAATAACCGTTTTCATGATGATATAACATTTTTATTTTTTTTTTAAATTAAGATGTGATAAATCAAAATAAAAATAGTATAACATTTTTATTTCTTTTTAAAAATTAAGATGTGATAAATCAAAATAAAAATAGTAAAAAAACAAAAGAGTTTATATACATTAGAATATTTAATGAGTGAAGCATATTTACATATAAAGCATTTATGAATGTGTTCATTTTCCTTTTAAAAGTTTAGGCTGTAGAGACAATAAAATTAAAAAACAATAAACTAAGTTTATATACATTATAGTAAATAAACTTTATGAATGTGATTATTACAATATAAATACAATTAATTTGTTGTTGTTTGTTTTTTTTTTTTTCTTTTTTTTTTTAAAGAAATCAAAGTTTTTAGAAATAAATAAAGAAAATGAGAATTAAGGATTTTAAAGAAAATTTAAAGAAATATTTTACAGTGAGGAAAAACTGATTTTCATTAAAAGAATTTTTGTACAAATCACAAATCTTCGAAATTTGCAAGTTTTTGTGTAGATTAGGGTCAGGTATATGATTTTTAGCTTTTCTAGATGAAATGTACAATAGAAAGACCAAGCATAAAAAAGGGAAGAAGAAAGCTGAGCCAGAAGCGAAATAGAGCAATGGTGGCGAATCGCAAAGAGAAAACCTGCATACAGAAACTGATTAGCACCGAATAAAATCTAGCCTAAATACAACAACTAACAAGCAAACCTTTACCTCGTGAAGGCCAACAAGCTCATCCTCGCGTATTCCTTTCGCCGCTTTGCAAAATCACCTGCTGCCGACAATTTCGTCAATCTCTGCTGAAGATGAAATGAAAGAATAAAATGGAAAAGTCCTCCCAACACTCACAGCATACTCTCTAAAAATTCTGCCTAAATTCTCTCTCTCTAAATTCTATTTCTGAGATAATATCCCTTCAGAAATTTTCTATCTACCTGTGACTCCCTCTAATAATCCCCTTATGTTGGTTGTGCCTTGTTTCTTTTATAGCATCAGATGGACAGTTGGAGTGGTTTGGACAGTTAGGTTTTTTCCTTTTAAAACTTAACTAATTGAAGGTACGGGCTTCAAACCACCTCTGCTCTTTTCCGTTTGATTATAGATATTTAATATTTGTTTTTACTTGTCCTTTATCCACGCGTAAGTTTGTAGCTCTGTTTCAGAATTTTCTATCTACATAACTCGTTTTCCAGGAGTGGAGTAAACTCCTCGCCTCTCAAATTTCCTTTATCACGCGATTGTCATAACGTTGAGCTCCTGGATCTAGCCATTCTCTAATACCTCAAAATATCCTCTTCTCGCATACCCTCAAATTTTCTGTTTCAACACTTGCTTCCCGAACATCCTTTGATGTGGCCACCATTCGATTATTCGATTTAGGCTATCGACCCTGGCTTAATGAGAAGTAAACTCGGTAACGTTTTACTTTTTGGGGACCTTGGCATGGCATGGCATAGAACAATGTTTAAAACATAACGAATGGAAAGTATAACCCTTGCATTGTAAAGCTTATAATTGAAGAAAGAGGCATGGACGTATCTTGGAAAAGTGAGATATATGGTTTAAAACATGCATGGACATATCTTGGAAAAGTGAGATATATGGTTTAAAATATAATCAAAGTTGCACGTGTCATGTGGAAAGGGGCATGGAGGATATGCCATATGGTTTGCTTTTGTAATGTCCAAAAGTCATAACCATGGTTAAGGTAAAAACATAGGAAAGCGAATCATAACATTAAATTTGATAGTGTCAAGAATGAGGGAAAGTGAATTATAGCATTAAATTTGATAGTGTCAGGAATGAGGGAAAGTGAATCATAGCATTAAATTTGATAATGTCAAGAATGAGAGAAAATTCTTTTAAATTTTAGTGACATATTGATGAGAGTGTGCAAAATCTTGTGAAAGTAGTGTGACTAGAGAAGGAGTCTGGTAACGCTTTGTCGGCTAAGTCTTGTTGACAACAATCGTCGTCAATAGGATGAAGCAACCA
This sequence comes from Picea engelmannii, assembly GCA_009831015.1. Lineage (NCBI taxonomy): Eukaryota > Viridiplantae > Streptophyta > Pinopsida > Pinales > Pinaceae > Picea > Picea engelmannii. Next base: position 683,850 of record ML781177.1, on the reverse strand, counting down.
GAACATCAGTATATGTCCAGAACATAATATTTCATAGTGCACTTGGATTCAAGACTCCCGAAGAGATGTTCACCTGAAATAATCCTGAAGTCAGCCATCTCAAAATATTTGGTTGTCCAGTCTATTTACATATTCTAAAAGAGAAGAGAACCAAGTTCGATCCTTCTAGAAAGAAAGGAGTATTTGTTGTATACTATGAGGTCTCTAAGGCCTTCAGAATATACATCCCATGTTACCATAAGATTGATATCAGCCGAGATGTTACTTTTGATGAGTATGAAACTTTTAGCTGATCGAGGAAATATCAATTGGAAGAAGTCTATGAAGAATAACTTGTAGCTCCTAGAGTTTCAAAACCTAACAAGGAAGTTGCAGTTACTCCTGATGATGTTTTACCGGAGGATCGTGATATGGTGGAACCTCTGGAACCACCTCATGAGATCATATCTCAAAAGAGGAAACCATCTTGGGAATGTGAGATCATTCAAGATGCAGAGAAGTATGGTTCTCCCAAAGGAACCATGAGACAAAGAAAGAATCCTAAGCCATACTCCAACTACGTGGCTTTGATGTGCCATCTCATTAATAAGGAACCTACTTTATTTGAAGAAGCCACTCAAAATAAGGAATGGATGGATGCCATGACCGAACAATACCAGTATATTATGAAGAATAATGTGTGGGAAGTGGTTCCCAAACCAGAGAAAAAAAGATGTGGTATCTTCTAAATGGATGTTCAAAATAAAACATGCAACGGATGAAAGTATTGAGAAATACAAAGAAATATTTCTGGCTCGTGGATTTTCCGAGAAATAAGGCATTGATTATGAATAGAATTTTTCTCCCGTAGCAAGATACACTTCTATCAAAACCATCATGGCACTTGCAACCAAGATGCAGTGGAAATTACACCAAATGGATGTGAAAACAACTTTCTTGAACGATATTATTGAAGAACAACCACCGGGTTTCGAAGTACATGACAAGAAGACTTGTGTCTTCTAGTTGAATAAGACTTTGTATGGTCTGAAGCAAGCTCTAAGATCTTGGAATGGTAGGATTGATAGTTTTCTGATGAGCTTGGGATTTACCAAGAGTAAAGCTAATCCCAACCTTTACTTCAAGATTTTGGATGATGGACTAGCTATATTGATGCTATATGTGGGTGAATTATTCTTGACAGGTGAAGAAAAGCTCATCACAAATTGTAAGAAGAAGCTTGTCGTTGAATTTGAAATGAAGGATCTAGGTCCGATGCACTATTTCTTAGGCCTTGAAGTATGGTAGAGGCCAGAAGAGATTCTCCTTAATCAAGGAAAATATGTTGTGGAAATTCTAAAGAGATTCAACATGATGGACTGTAAATCCATGACCACTCCTATGGAGATGAATCTGAAGTTTTTGGTTGATACTTTGTCATAAATAGTTGATGTTACTCTATACAGACAAATGATTGGTTTGCTAATGTATCTGACAAATACCATACCATATATATGCTTTGTTGTGAACACCTTGAGTCAGTATCTGGTGGAGCTTGTTATCGTGCAATCTATACTTTCCCAAAGCCTGAAGGAAAGTAGGTTTATATTGGCATAAAACAGAGGTATTCTTATCACTATCACCCCAATAGGGTACCTCTTTCTCTTTAGGAGAACAATAAATATACTCCAAGAGAGACGTCCCAAGACCTAGGGAGTTTGAGGAAAGGGAAAAGGTAAGGCTAACCACCCCTCTCTCTAGGTAACTCAAAACAGACTTAAGTCTTGTTGGATGAAGCAAGGAGAATAAAGTGTACCTACCCCTTACCATTACAACAACAAAAGTTATGGAAGCAACAAGCAATGAAGAATTCTTCAACAAGACTTCAAGTTTATAGAGATGATTGCTACCAATCAATGTATGAAGCAAGTGATAAATATATAACAACAATAATTAATTAATGAAAAATGTAATAACATCCAAAAAATGCAACTGGATAGAAAATATAGCAAGATATTTTGAAGTCCTTAAATGATAACACTTGTCTCATACAATTTCTAGATATATGTCAATCACAAAATAAACTCTAACGGGATGTCAATGATAATTGTAGCAACAACAAAATAAAGTAATGACAATAGTAGAAAAATCTTCAGAAAAGTATTTAGAAAGGAAATTTAATCCTCACTTTACTCTTGGTTGATTGTACCTTGTCTTATACAATTTTTGGATTGATTTAAGTGGTCAAACAAGTTTGGATAGGTTGCAAAATGATGGTTGTAGTAGTGATTATAACAACAACAACTTAGTGGTAGTATTCTTAGACTAGGTTAGCAAGTTAGTTTAGGTTAGTAGGGTATTAGGTAGAAAGATTGAGTTTGAAGTTTGATGATTATTGTCAAGAAATAAGGGTTGAATACTAGTGCCTTTTAGGGGTAAATGGAGTCAATATGGGTGGCTCCTTCTAAGGCTGCAAATTAATGATGATACACAAAAGTATAACAGGGAAACAATCTAGGAGAAGTAGTAACTTAATTCCTCCTAGATTTTGACCTCAAGAGACAAAGTGCTAGGGTGTAGTCACTTCTAGGCCCTATAGCCTTACTCTCCTTAGCCTTTTTATGGAGTAGAACTTATGAAACAATAACCAAATTCAAACCCTTAGAGTGGTAGCAATTTAGGGCTCTAGGGTTTCACTAGTTACTAGATCAATTTAGTGAACAGCTTGGCAAATAAAAGTAAGAAAATAACAACTTAAGTTTCTTAATTCAAGCATTAAATACACCATGAAATATCATAATCTTGTATGAGAAAATAAAACCATTCAATAGATGAAAAAATGCAGATTTCACTTACTTGCACCAAGAATAATCATGAGAATACCATGCAAGATCACCATAAAACTTCAAAAAGTGATCCAAGTTGCAAAGATGAGCCTTAATCAAGAGTTGTGCCTCACAATTTCATCCAATAACCCTAATAGTGTGAAAACTTCAAACCTCTTGTCTCCAATGACAAGTTGTGATGAAAATGAATGTCACTTTGTGCTTATTTATACAAAATTTAACCTAAAATTAATTTCAGTTCAGAATTACTGGGTTGACCTGGCCAGTTTTTTACACAAATTAAATCTGGACAAAATAAAATTAATTTTCATCTAAGAATCACTCCAAGGGTGACATCATGCCCCTCTAGGGTGAAGTTGAGCCCCAAGTATGGAACATTGGGTGGGGAAGGTGAAGAATTGGGCCTCCAAAGGCCTGAAACCCTGCAAACATGTGCCAATGCCTCATAAATGTCGTCCAAGATGACAAGACCAGTTTTGGATGACGTCTAGGGTATCCATAATGACATATAGAGCCCTCAAGGTATAACATCCATGTGGGAGGAGAAAGATCTCTCGGGTCTAGGTCTGTCAAGGTGCCTTAAAAGGAAACATCCTTCTTTCCTCCGGTGCAAGTTTTCAATCGCTGTCATGCCCCTTGGTTGGGGTCTCAACATCCATCAGTAGGCTTTGAGCCCTATGAAGGTCCGATCTAATCATTCCCTCATGTGCAATTTTCCACCAGGTAAGGTCCTGCAGCAACAACCAGTACGCCCTCTGGGGGTTCATAAGTCACAGGGATCATAGCATGTAAATCACATCCAATAATTAAATTACCCAAACATGTGCATCAAACCCCCCTTAACCCAAACAAAGGCTCAAATACATTATGCAATTTGACAAGTTAGGCTTGGAGAAGGTCTCAGGGTGTCCTATTGGGTTAACCTCTCTTGAGTTTGGGGTGTTTCCTAGGTGATACATAGTCCAAGTCATGTGAGTGTATGAGGTGTCATAGGGTGAATATTTGGGCATGGGATGCATGTGATAATAGGGAAATGTAGAGTCTTACTTGTGGGTGAATTTATGGAGGGCGAGCTACACCTTGTCATGAATGCAATTGTTTCCTATCCCATTCATTGCCTTTACTCTTAGCTTTATTTCTTTTGATTTTTTTCTCTTGTGATTCAAGGAAATAGTTGAGGGACATTGTCCTGGCTTGATGACCAGAGCTAACAACGTTATCCACAAACATTTCACGGAAATGAGAAGGTTGGCTCGTGATGAGACCCCCTTTCTCTTGGCTATGCCACCAAGAGCCACTACCCTGGTTTGGTGACTAGATAGGTGGTAGTGTCATACCTCTACATGCCCATGGTCATAATAGGCCAAACCTGGATGAGACCTCCTATCCATCAACTAGTACCTTGAGTGTTTATGTTATCTTATGGGTCCACTTTTCTTACTGAGAAGCTTTTCACTGCTTTCTCGGGGATCCCTGGGCGAAGCATCTTGAAGGTTTCAAATTTGGATTTCAACTCTTGCCAACTACTTTTACCCTCTGGGACTTTAACCCCTTCTTCCCACGAGTTAAGTTACAACCCTTCCTAGTGTAGCCAAACCCAATGCCCAAACAAGGATAAGGGAGATGAAAGGAATAAAGATGGAAAGTGGTAAGTATGGAGGGAAAAGACGATGAATTTTCACAAATCCACCCAGTAGAAACCCATCCTAAAGGGAAATAAACTTACTAGGGCACCATGTCACCCTTCTAGGTATGAACAAGGAAAATATCATAATTTCCAAGAAAACATCATGAAATGAAGAGGGATTCAATACAACATATTCAAGTGCTTCAAAAATCAGAGTAATACATACCATGATACCTGGACTCATTACCTCACGGAGCAAGACTCACCACTACTTTAGGACCAATCTCATGTGATGGATACTACCGTTGGTGATAAGTGGACTGCACTGAAGAAAAGAGGGGCCCTCCAGGGCCATGCTCAAGTCGGTTGGCTCTTGGTACTACATGTATAGGACCTGTGGGCCTTGAGACGTGATCTCTTTAGTTATCCCCAGGCTAGGGGATAACATCTAGCTCCAACTCGGGGACATGTGCTCATTGTAGAGTGCATGGGAACCTCAACATATCCGGTATGACATGTGCCTGCTAAATCTCAACAAAGGATATTATTAATCCCTAAGGTGGTGATATCACCCCTTGTCCATGTGTGATCAAATAAACAAATTAGAGCATCTCTAGTCTAGCATATGATTATGAGAATAAATATATACATAATGAAACAAGACAATATGAAAATTGCAACTACAACTATGTTAACATGAAATGCAATGGTATGTACAATGGATGCAAATTCTTACCTATTCTAACTTACCTGTCAAATGCTAGGTATAAGCATACAACCAGTACAACCACGCTAGAAATGTATCATAACAGTTTCCTTTGTGCTTCATCATAAACCAAAACAATGACATGTTATGAAAAAAATAAACATGAGTTAGAGCATGCATTATATCATAGGAAGTCGTAAAGTCTAGCTCATGGAGGCGGGCGGGAGGGAAAAAATCATGCAAATTCACCCTTCCAGAAAAGTGATCAATCCAGCTAAAAAATGGATCGTGAGAGGTCAAGGACTCAAAGGGCTGGATCAAAGAGTCCGAGGGTTGACTACCTTGGACGTCATCACTCCCTGGGATCTAAGAAGGGATTAACAAGAACATAGAGGGAAACTGACAACTTCTCAGGGGAAGGCTGAAAGATTGAGATAATAAACTTCTGAAGGAATTCAACCTCCCCTTGAATTCTAACAGAACGTTTTTCCCTAAAGAAAACTCGAAACAAGAGAGATGTTCCAAAATTGCATCCTTAGTGACATACTAAGGTAAATCAATCGAAGGGAGCTAGACAACCTTGTCACAAGTATCCCTCTTCAAGAAAGTAATGTCCTCACCTTTATCAAAATTTGAGCACAATGACGGTTGATAATCTTATTCATAGGATAAATCCAAGTGCTCAAAGGAATACTCATAAAAATTCTCAAGGTATGATCGAAAATAGTTAGGAGAACATTGCACTGGGTCATCCTTGGGTGCTTGGAAGACTTATGTAATTATATCATCATCTTCTTGCCAAATGTCAAAATTATTAGGATCATCATATGATTATTGTAAAGGAAACATTCAAATATATCATTCCATATCATAAATGGTATCCTCGTCATAACCAATCACATCCCACTTATGTCTTCCAACATGTATGAACTCATCAACATTATCGACCATGTCACTACCTTTATCATAACATGAATGATTTAATGCATCGAAGGCATCCTCTATTACTTATTCACTTTCCAAATCATAAAATAGAGCATCATAAAAATATTGGAAAGTGAAATAACTAACCGTGTTCACTTCTTGTTGTGCAAGAGCATCAAAGGATTGGATGAATTCATCAAATGGAGTAACATCTAGTACATGATCCCCAAGACTCATCTCTTTAATCATATTTTCACCTTCATCAGAAAATGAAGGACCTAGCTCTTCCAAGGGTTCCTTTACTTCTTCACCTTCTGAATCATAGAACAAAGTGTCATCAAAAACCTGGAAAGGAAAATTATTCACCTCATTCTCTTTGTCTTGTGCAAGAGAGATAAGATCTTGGAGAGCTTCATCGGACGAAGGAGTGGATACTAGTGCTTCATCCTTATAACTCACTTCTTTAGTCAAGTCTTTACTGCATTCTATTGAATCATGGAAAAAATCTTGTTCCTCTTCAAGGGGTTTACAACCTTTTTCACAAATCTCTCCTTCTATATCAAAGGGTTCTTGGTATTGGGTAAGGTACACATCCCTAAGATCTTCCACAATCTTAGTGGTGAATCCTTCGTCCTCTAGGGATATTGCGAGATTTTGAAGGGAATCTTCATAATTATGGCATTGTGGTTTCACAAACTCAGTAAACCTACTAATTAGGTATATGAAAGATGATATACCCTTATCTTCACAACAACCCTCAATCCAATCTTTCAAAAAATATGGCAAGGACAATATGAACAATTTTACTAGAACATCCTCTCCTTCAAATTCTATCTCACTTATATACTTCAAGAATTCTACAATGTGAGTAATTGGGAGGCCTTTGAATCTTGGAGAATTTTTTAACCATTCTATATCAAAATAATGCAGGTATCCTTGAAAAGTTTCAAAATCAATAGAAAGATACACTTGTTCCCATAGCGCCATGATCCCATGTCTTGGAAATATCATAAAGTTGAGAGTAAGGTGGCACCTTGGAAAAGTTCAGTGGAGTCGTCAGATATCCTCTTAAGGATTATCAAAGGGAGTTAGGGAAATCACCCTCAGGGGAGTCTCTAGGTAAGCTTTGTAATATGAAGACTTTGAGGGAAAGGCTTACCGAAAATGTGTCATTGAGGAATATTGACTCAGTTTTCCCCAACAACGATGCCAAAAATGTTATCGCACAATCTATGCTTTCCCAAAGCTTGAAGGAAAGTAGGCTTACATTGACGTAACACATAGGTAGTCCTATCATTGTCACCCCAATATCCTACCTGTTTCTATTTAGGATAAGGATAAATCCACTCCAAGGGAGACACCCCAATACCTAGGGGGTTTGAGGAAAGGGAAAAGGTAAGGCTAACCACCCCTCTCTCTAGGTCACTCAAAACAAACTTAAGTCTTGTTGGATGAAGAAAAGGAGAATAAAGTGTAAATTCCCCTTACCAATACAACAACAAAAGTTATGGAAGTAACAAGTGATGATGAATGCTTCAACAAGACTTCAAGTTTGTAGAGATGACTACTACCAATCAATGTATGAAGCAAGTGATAAATATATAGAAGCAATAATTAATTAATTATAGTTGTAATAACATCTAGAAAATGTACTTGGATAGACAATATAAAAGATATTGTGAAGTCATAAAATGATAACACTTGTCTCATACAATTTATAGATATATGTCAATCAAAAAATAAACTCTAACAGGATGCCAATGATAATTGTAGCAACAACAAAATAAAGTAATGAAAGCAGTAGTAAAATATTCAAAAAAGGTATTTAGAACGGAAATTTGATTCACATTTTAGTCTTGGTTGATTGTACCTTGCCTTATACAATTTTTGAATTTATTTAACTGGTCAAACAAGTTTGGATAGGCTGCAAAATGATGGTTTTAGTAGTGATTATACGAGCAACATCTTAGTGGTTAGCATTCCTAGACTAGGTTAGCAAGTTAGTTTAGGTTAGTAGGGTATTAGGTAGAGAGATTGGGTTAGAATTTTGATGATTCTTTTCAAGAAACAAGGGTTGAAGACTAGTTCCTTTTAGGGGTAAATGGTGTCAATGTGGGTGACTCCTTCTAAGAATGCAAATTAATGATGATACACAAAATTCTAAGAGGGGAAAAGTCTAGGAGAAGTAGTAAGCTAAGTCCTCCTAGATTTTGACCTCAAGAGACAAAGTTCTATGGTGTAGGAACTTCTAGGCCCTAGTGCCTTTCTCTCCTTATCCTTTTTATGGAGTAGAACTTATGCAACAATAACCAAATGCAAACCCTTAGATTGCTAGAAATTTAGGGATCTAGAGTTTCACTAGTTACTAGATCAATTTAGTGAAAATCTTGGCAAAAAAAATGTAAGAAGTATCAACTTAAGTTTCTTACTTCAATCACTAAATACACCATGCAATTTCATAATCTTGTATGGTAAAATAAAACCATACAATAAACCATTCAATAGATGACAAAATGCAAATTTCACTTACTTGCACCAAGAATAATCATGAGAATACCATGCAAGATCACCATAAAACTTCAAAAAATGATCCAAGTTGCAAAGATGAGCCTTAAACAAGAGTGTCGCCTCACAATTTCAGCCAATAACCCTAATCGAGAAAAAATTGCATACCTCTTGTCTCCAATGACAAGTTGTGATGAAAATGAATGTCACTTTGTGCTTATTTATACAAAATTTAACCTAAAATTAATTTCAATTCATAATTATTGGGTTGACCTGGACAAATTTTTACACAAATTAAATTTGGAAAAAATAAAATTAATTTTCATCTAAGAATCACTCTAGGGGTGACGCCATGCCCCTCTAGGGTGATGTTGAGCCCAAAGTATGGAACATTGGGCAGGGAAGGTGAAATGTTGGGCCTCCAAAGGCCTGAAACCCTTCCCACATGTGCCAATGCCTCATAAATGTCGTCCAAGACGAAAAGACCAGTTCCGGATGACATCTAGGGTATCCATGATGACGTCTAGGGCCCTCAAGGGTTAATGTCCATGCAGGAGGAGAAATATCCTCCAGGTCTAGGTCTGCCAAGGTTCCTTTAAAGGAAACGTCCTTCTTTCTCCTAGTGCAAGTTTCCAATCTTTGTCATGCCCCTTTTTTGGGGTCTCAGCATTCATCAATGGGATTTGATCCCTATGAAGGTTTAATCTAATCATTCCTTCATGTGAAACTATCCACCAGGAAAGGTCTTGCAGCGACAACCAGTACGCCCTCCAGTGGTTTTATAAGTCACAGGGATCATAGCATGCAAATCACATCCAATAATTAAATTATCCAAATATGTGCTTCAAACCCCCCTTAACCCAAAAAAATGCTCAAAGATGTTATGCAATTTGAAAAGTTATGTTTGGAGAAGGTCTCAGGGTGTACTATTGAGCTAACCTCTCTTGAGTTTGGGGTGTCTCCGAGATGAGATATATTCCAAGTTATTTGAGTGTATGAGGTGGAATGGGGTGAATATTTGGGCATGGGGTGCATGTGATAATAGGGAAATGTAAAGTCTTACCTTTGGGTGCCTTTTTGGAGGACGATATGCACCTTTTCATGAATGTAATTTTTTTCTAGCCCATTCATTTCCTTTTACTCTTAGCTTTATTTCTTTTGATCTTTTTCTCTTGTGCTTAAGGGAAATATTTAAGGGCCATTATCCTGGCTTGATGACCAGAGGTGATAGGATTATCCACAAACATTTCATGGAAATGAGAAGGTTGGCTCGTAATTAGACCCCATTTCTCTTAGCTATGCCACCAAGATCCACTACCCTGGTTTGGTGACCAGATATGTGGTAGTGACATATCGCTACATGCCCATGGTCATAATAGGTCCGCTCGTGATGAGATGTCTTATCCATTAACTAGTACCTTTAGTGTTTATGTTATCTTATTGGTCCCCTTTTCTTACTAAGAATATTTTCACTACTTTCTCAGGGATCCTTGGGCAAAGCATCTTGAAGGTTTCAAAATTGGATTTTAACTCTTTCTAGCTACTTTTACCCTCTAGGCCTTTAGCCCCTTCTTCCAACGAGGTAAGGTACAACGCTTCCTAGTGTAGCAAATCCCAATTCCCAAACAAGGATAGGGGAGATGAAAGGAATAAAGATGGAAAGTGGTAAGTACAGAGGGAAAAGATGATACGTTTTCACAGATCCACCCAGTAGCAACCCATCCCAAAGGGAAATAAACTTACTAGGGAACCATGTCAACCTTCCAGGTATGAACAAGTCAAAGCGCATAATTTCCAAGAAAATGTCATGAAATGAAGAGGGATTCAATACAACATATTCAAGTTCTTCAAAAATCAGAGTGATACAAACCATGATACCTGGACTCATTACCTCTTGGAGCAAGACTCATCGCTATTTTAGGACCAAGTTGATGTGATGTATACTGTTGTTGGTGATAAGTGGATTGCACTGAATAAAATAGCATCCCTCCAGGGCCATGCTTAAGTCATTTGGATCTCGGTACTCCATGTCTTGGACCTATGGGCCTCAAGACATGAACTCCTTAGTTATCCCTGGGCTAGGGGATAACAGAGCCCAGACGTGTTCACCTTGTTGCTGCAAATCATGTGATGAGATACCTTAAGGGTATGTTGGACTATGGCCTTTGTTTTACTAGATATTGTGACTTCATATTGTATGGCTATACTGATTCAGATTGGGTTGGAAGTGCTTCAAACAGAAAAAACACTTCAGGATGTTTTTTCAGTTTGGGGTCAGCCATGACTTCGTGGAAAAGTAGGAAGAAATCCAGTATGATAGAAGCAGAGTACATTGCAGCATGCTCCGCCAGTTGTGAATCCATATGGCTTCAGAAGTTGTTGACAAGTCTATTTGACCTAGAGATGGATGCTACCATGATATTTTGTGATAACCATAGTTTCATAAATATTTCAAAGATCCTAGTGTTCCATGATAAGATGAAGCATATTGAGATCCGATACCACTACATTTGTGACTTGGTACAGAAGGGAGATGTGAAGCTCCAATATGTTGGCGCAGATGAGTAGGTAGTAGATGTGTTGACTAAGACTTTGTCTCATGTGAAGTTTGAGTACTTCTGAGACAAGCTTGGTCTAGTATGAAATTACTTCCCTCGAAAGGGGGAGTGATGTTGATGATACTATGGTATACTGGCCATCAATAGGGAAACTTGTTAGGATTTATATCCTAGTTGATTGATCATCCTTGCATAGATCATGTAAGCTACGAATGGGCAATATGTCGGAGTTCCTATGTATGTATATACTTATTGTGTTCATTAGTGTGGCATCTCATTAGGATTTATATCCTATGGGATTTTATTATCCTTGGACAGATCTCGTAAGGTCCGGATGGACAATCTGTCGAAGTTCCCACAATTTTTGTTGTTTCTACTACTGTTGATGCTCCTATCTCATTCTATTTCCATTGATGTTGATGTTCCATATTCATTATATTGATGATGATGACGTTACTCCATCTCTATGTTGCAGATAATGATCATGATGCTAAGTTTCTACTGATGTTGATGATGAAATTTTTTTTTGATGATTTATAGATATGACAGACAATGTTCCCGATGTTGATGACAATGTCTCCTCCTCTTGATGATGTATTGATTCCAGTATGTTGTTATTAATGTTGTCATTAGAATACCCTTCTTATTAAGGGGGAGTGTTGAAATATTGTAACTTCGAATAATATTCTACCTAAGAGGGAATGTTGAATAATATTGTTATATTATATTTATTAATTAGGCCCTATTGTGCCTTTGTAAAAATTGTCCATTTTGTGCCTTGACAGTTAGACGTAAATTAAGAGGGTAAAGTGACAGGTCGGCCCATATAGGTTGGCCAAACCACTATTTATAAGATAGGCCAACACCTCATTTGGAAACACTCACCAACTAGCTCTGCAATGCGCAAGTCTTGGAGGAGAACCTACTGCAACTGGGGGTGATGCCAAGGAGTGTTTTGGTCTATCTCTTGGTATCTCTTAGTTAAGTGGTGTGCTACTCTTCCTAGTGAAAGAGTAGAGGAGGATATTCTAATTTATTTTTGGTCTATCTATATTGAGGAAGTTTTTGCTAGGCTTTCTTCCCCATGAGGGTTTCCTAGGATAAAATGTTGTGTACCCTGTGATTGTTTTTGTTTCAGTGATCCTTATATGTTGTTGTTGTATTAGATTCTCATTTACTTTGGATATAACTTAATAACAACATTAAAAATTAACAAAACCAACCCTTAGTATGATGAAGAATATAAAATTGCTAGGAAATCTATTAGAGATGCTTCTAACAAGTCCTTAAAACAAGAGAATATCAATACATACAAATCCCTGATTAAAAGGGGAAAAGGTACTATATAAATAAAAGGCTAGAGAAAGTTTTACACCTATTTAAGCTTGATTCTAAGAAGTTCTGGAGGAAAATTATAATTTGCAATACGAAAGAAGATAATATGATTCCCTTAAGGGAATGGAATTCCTACCTTAAAATCCTTAACGAGTTCCTTAATTCCATTGAAACCATTCTTATTATTCCTACATAGAATGAAGTTTTTTCTTTGAAAGACAAACAGTTCGGGGTTAAGCAGCTTGCAAACAGGAAAGTTAAGGACATTGAAGGCTACCAAGCTGAAATTTTTAAAATCGAAGGGCCTATCCTCATCCCTCACATACATAAGCTCTTCAATTTAGTAGTCAAGCAGGGCTTCCCCAAACCCTGGACACAAATCCTCATTGTACCTATTTTTAAAAAAGGTGATAGAAACATTCATTCTAATTATAAGGCTATTATGATTAGCCTGATTTTAGCCAAGCTATATGGACTTATTTTGGAAAAGAAGATTAGCCTATGGTTATAAAGTCACGATAAAAGAGTTAAAGGCTAGGCTATATTTAGGATATATCATTCAACTATGGACCATATTGTTACCCTTAGGATCATTGCATAGGATTTCTTCAATAATAAAACCAATATTTTGTGTTGTTTTGTAGACTTTAGAAAATATTTTGACATGGTACCTAGGAAAAACATTTGGGATAGGTTGGAAGAGATAAAAGTTCCTTTCTAGTTGAGGGATGTTGCAATAAGGTTGTATGGGAATGTTATTTCCAAGTTTAAGAGCATTGAGGGATGGTAGAAAGAAATTAACTGCAATATTAGAGTCAAGCATGGTTCTTCCTTGCCCCCCACCCTTTTTTAAATATCCATTGACAAGTTAGAAGATTGTTTAGAGAAGAAGGTTGTGTTGGCCCAAATCTCACTAGTATAGTCATCAATCTTCTTCTTTATGCTAATGATATTGTTCTTATGGCGAGGATTCCCCACGGTCTTGGAAATAAACTAAGGATCCTCAAGGATTTTCTCTCTAATATGGGTAGAATGTTAATACTAACAAAACAAAATCCATGATCATTAAATCCAATAAGATCACACATGATACTTTCGTATATGAAAACAACAACTTGCAAGAAGTGACTTCATACAAATATCTCAGAATCGATATTCACCACAAGCTCAACTGGAATTATAGCATTGAGAAAAGGATAAATGGAGGATGAAAATATTATTATGGGCTTGAAAAAATTTGTAAATCAGTTGATCTTTGGATATGGGATAAGAAAAAACTCATCTTTGAAACTCTTGTTACTCATGTTATTCTATATGGATGCTAAGTTTGGGGATGTAGTATCTCTATAGAGTCATGGAGAAAGATAGAGAAGTTCCAAAATAATTTTATAACCTATAATCTCAAAATTAAAGGAAATACGCCCTATCCTATCCTCCTCCTAGAGGCAAGCCTTACCCCCATTGATAGAACAACTATGACTATATACCTATTTTATAAGAACAAGTTAAATAACATGGAAGATAATAGGCTGGCTTCCTAAAATTTCTTCAAACTCCAACCAAAACCACCTTCAACTCAAGTGGAGATGGAATAAAGATGCCCAGTCTTGGCTAAGCCATTAGAAAATAACGAAAGAGATCATTTTCAGAATAACGATAGTATTAAAAATATTGTTAAATCAAAATTTAAGGAGAAAATGTGGTATGATAAAGAGTTAGAGGAAAAAATAAAATTAAGGTATTATAAGGAGGTAATCAACCCTAATATAGAAGATAAAAAATATCTCTTTGTTTTGACAAGTGTAAAGAAAAACAAAAGCATTGCTAAAATAAGAACAAATTCTCATGAGCTCCATAGTGAAACTATGTGTTGGTCAATTCCTAAAACACCCTGGGATGAAAGAGTGTGTCACTTTTGTGACACTAAGAGGGTTGAAGATGAAATAAACTTTCTCTTAGATTGTCCAGCCTATACCCAGATTAGATATCAATTTCAAAATATTTGTCACATTACCAACCTTCCTAACCTTTTAACTCAACAAAACTATGTTGATCTTGGAAAGCTTTTTTTAATGCTTTTTGAGCACAGAAATAAAATTCTAAAGAATTGCAAGTAATCCCATACCTTATTAATGTATGGTACATTAATTCAGTCTCAGTGGATGTTCATCTTCATCACCATCATGTTCCTTTGTTAAATAATATTAATCATGTGTTAAAAATAATTTCTCAATTTGTATTTTAATAATGTTTAAATAACATTTTAATACTTTAGAGTTTTGTTTTTGGTAAGCTCGAGGTAATTATATTAACATCATAATAAAAGAGTATATGCATTGTTTTTGTTTGGCCTCCCATGCTATAAACTAGACCATAGAGAGTAAAAAAATATCATCCTTGTTTTCTTTGTCATATAATAATTGTAACTAAGTATCATAATTATGTCATGTGTTTATAGTGGAATATAAACTAGCAATAAAACCGTAAAATCCATTAGTGATAGAAAACAAAAGAAGTATCAATAGCCTAAATCTTAAAAAGACAGTAAATAGAATTCACTTAGACTTAGATGACTTGATCATATTTGCATCAATGTTGGCTTCAAAACACCCCATCTCCATATAATTTAGATTTATCTTAATATATTATTTTTTAACTATAAATTTATTTATTTATTTTAATAATATTTTTTAAAACATTGTGTGTATGGAAAATAAGTTAATACAATATTTTTTTATATTTATATTTATTTTTCTTTTAACTTATATGCGTTTAAATAAATAACTTGTTTTATATTTTTATTTATTTTTAATGAAATGTTAATATATTTATTTTTTTATAAAAATAATAAGATATGAAAAAATTATTTGTATTTTAATAATGTTTTTTTTTAATCATATTTGTTTATTTATTATGTATTAAGCATGTGGGGTGGCAAGAGTAGGAGGGGTCATTCTTAACCCAGGGGAAATATTGAGATCAGGGATAATTTTAAGGATGAAAATTTATATTAAAATGTAGAAACATGGGCTAATATTACTAGTCTTTAATATGCAAAATGTAAAATGTTTGGCGATAGTTTTGTAAAAATATTCATATTTCTAAGGATTTTATATAGTTTCTATAAAATTTTGGTGATTTTAAAGGTAAACTCATTTTATTCTATGGAATTTGGGCTAATCGTTTTTAGAAAAAAAAAAATGGAAATTGACAAATCATTTTTGGGGAAAACCATGGAAAATTAGCCCATTGGTGAAATTTATCCCCTAAAATAATCTATGATCGAGATTAGCTATGCATGGAGTCTAGGCATCACCACCAATAATCAAGCAAAAGAATACATCCTTATCCAAGGTGTTTATCTAGTCAAGGAGAAACAGATCCATCATCTTGTTATTTTAGAAGACCCCCTGCACATGATAAGAACTCCAGTTCAAGGAACCTTTCCAAGGGATGCTCAATTGAGTAATATTTGTCAAAACAACTATACACACTTTCAAAGGCAAACCTAAAGTCACATTCCACCACATCATGAGGGAAAATAATGGATTGGTTTATTCCCAAGCCAACCTGACCACATTGATTCCAAAAGGGACTATTAGGATCAATGGGAGATCATCCCACCTACCAATTCCATAGTTAATGCATGTCGCATTTGACACATTGCAATACATTTGGGTGCCACACCTGGGGATTAACAAAGATGTCAAGTTGACAACACACATCATGTTTTCACATGAGACATCAAGCAAATATCGGGTAAATATACCACAAGTACTTCCTCCACACGACCATGGTGGGATAGAGTAACTTGTGATAAGCAAATTCATTACATTGGTGATGATACATAACGTGCAATATTTAGTAGAAGCAATGGAAGAAGGGACTGGTGGATCTCCTAGAAAGCCATGTCCCATGATCATCATCATGCAATATCATGTAATTCAAATCGTGCATGAGAACCTCCCTTTCAGGTGCATTTCCTACACTAATTTCCTATAGGATCGGATCATCAGAATTCAATTATGCAAGAAGAAGTCGAGCCTAACAATTGTCTGGTTTCTTTCTACTCAATGTGTTGAGACAAGAACAGGGCATAGGGAGACACAATTGTATAATGGAGGTCTTTGTTCCTTTCTCAATTCCCTAGAAGAAAGGTACGCAAGCCTATGCATGTTAAGAAAGAACTTGGGCATGTCATCTTGGCTTGTTGGTGGGAGTTTTAGGCTCGAGATCTCTAAGGTGTTTGTAGGAGGAATTTGTTCTAGCATCCTTTTTGTTCTAGCACATATGGGATCGTGGTGCACTTGGCACGCTAGTCTCTTGAACTGTGTCTCCCTTCATTTGTCCTTTTTTGTTGGACATGCAATCCTTGGTATTGTGGTATTTGAAACAATAATGTACATATTAAGCATGATAGGTGATAGGAAGAGTCATATGTTGGAGAATACCAATGGTTGCATTTTTGTGTATTTATTGAGCTTCATGCTAATGGAATTATCATCAAGTGGAGTTATGATTTCTACCCACTCCTAGATTGATAGTGGTATCAAAGCCCATAAATAACTCCATGAATGTTTCCTCTCATATGCAGAAAATGCCCTCTCCCATCTCAACCTTCACAGTTTGACTCTATAGGGATTCACTTTTCCATATTCTCTCTAGTTTCCCTTATGTTAGGTTTCCAAAACTAGAATCCATCGACCTAGCTACCACCCACAATCAGAACCATCAACCTATCTCCTCATGCCCTGAAATCCTATGCAAAACCCTAATTTAAGAGATAAGTCCTAATTTTGCATGTCTCTTTTATTCCATTGATGTTTTGGTTTCTCTTTTCGCACTAGGGAGGTTCTCTCATGCTCTCACCATCGAACTATAACTCACAAAGTTCATTGTCTTATCTCAATGTTTGATGTCCTTACTCACCTGACCTATATTATTCCAACTCACATAGTTTCATATGATTTGGTATACAATTTGGTTACAATTTTGACCCATGGCTATCCATTTTCATTGCTTACCAAATGAGTGCTCTAACAAACCTTCCATTTGTACTCACCTCTATCTTCTAGTTACGATTTTGACCTTGACTATCCATTTGCACTGCTTACCAAATGGGTTCTCTAACCAACTATCCATTCACACTCACATCTTCAAGTTATAAGTTTTTCTTATCAAGTAAGAAGGTGATTGATATCTCCAATCACAGCACGATTGGTATCTGCATAATTTCACGTGGGTGAGTGTTAGTGGGAATTAGGGTATCAAACGATTTGCAGAAGGACATATTCAAATAATTTCCACCACCCTTCCATTTTTCAATTACAATAAGTCCATTGTGTTTAAAATCTCAACATTAATCAATACCTTCACCATACTACTACTCATGGACTTTAGAATACACTTTCTTGTAGAGGAGCATTGATGTTATAACACCCTCATGAGATCATGATGACCATTTTTCCTGTACCCTAATAATGTTTTAGAGAGATACTTGAGAGAGTGACCCATCTTTCCATTTTTGCACAGTAGTGGATACTTAGAGGTGTCCCTGGTGAGATTACTAGGGTATTCAAGAACCAATCATTGAAATTCATGTTCTTGTCCATGTCCTACAAGAATATTTTATTTCCCCCATACCAGGCATACTCGTGAGATAGTTTCACCATTATACAAAATTTTATTGACTATCTATGTTGCTTCCTTCATGGTTTTTAGACCATCATGATAAATTTTCTTGACTCCCATCACATTGTACAATGCATTATCTTGGTTCCATTGTTTATTTTTATTAGTGAAACCTGATTATATTCATGGTGCATCAGCATTGTACCTTTGGTGCACTCTCTAGACTTTCTCCATTTGGCAACATGGGTCTTTAAAGCACTTCATTTGATGGAAAACATGAAGGAAGTAAGAAACAACATAGAAATAAGAAGATCATATGCAGGGGGGGTTGACATAATCCCCATGAAAAATAATACCTTCATTACACATGTTCTTAAATGAATGGGTCACATGAAGCCACTTATTGCATAGTTCTATGGGATAATATCAAATAAGATAGAGGTAAAAATTTGAAATCATCGGAAGGTAAAGCACATGTACATTATGTTGTTTCCTATTGTTATATAGGAGTAACTGAAGATCTATTTAATACTTCATTTTCTTCTTGGGGAGATGCATGGTTTATTGACATAAGCACGACCTCTCATATGAAATTTTGAAGAGATTTCTTTGAATATTTCGATGACAATGTATATGGCATGGTGTAGTTTACATACAAGTCTAGTCTCAAACCTTCAGGAATGGGCACCATTAGGCTTAATTTTCCTAGACTCTCGGATTTTCTTCTACACAATGTAATCTATATTCCGAAGCTGCCAAGAAGCTTGTTGTCCTTTATGCACATTAGACATCAAGGCCACTCTGTTCATATGTTTGGTGGAAACATTGAGATAAGGAACGATTATGACAACATGGTTGTCATGACCAGAATATAAGATGGAAGAGTATTGAAGATGAATGGGACATCTGCCCATACACAAACTTCTGCATACCTCTCTCATCATGACTTAGGCATAATTCCATCTAGTCTTTTGTGGCATGCTATATTTGTCCATATTAATTATGATAGTATTTGTTTCTTGAGAAATAATGATGTTTCTAGTTTGTCTACTATTCCTAGGAAATTGAAGCAATGTGATGCTTGCATCCTTGGAAAGCACAACAAACAACCCTTTCATATTTCCACTTCTAGAGCATGTAGAAAACTTGAACTGATTCATTTGGATTTTTGCGGCCCTATGCCTGTTCCTTATGCAAATGGAAATAAATATATCATGAATTTTATTGATGATTACACTAGGATGTGTTGGGTGTACTTGATGAAATATAAATCACATTCTTTTAAAACATTTATAAATTTTCATGTATGGATTCAAATTGAATCTTAGTCTCATAATGGCTCTCTTTGCACTGATAATGGAAGATAATATACATCAAATGAATTTGAAATCTACCTTCGCCAACGTAGGACCAAACATCAAACTGCAGTTCCATAAAATCCCCAACAAACTGAACATGACACTCCTGAATATGGTTCATTCCATGATGTTTTTTAAGAATGTTAAATTGATTTTTTGGGTAGATGTAGTTCTATGTGAAGTTTATGTCAAAAACATGTTTACATATCATGCTCTTAAAATAAAGACTCCTTATGAAATTTGGTATAGCCACATTCCTTTAGTGAGGAATATCAAGGTCTTTGGTTCAACATGTTATGCCTTGATTCCTAAGGATCAAAGAAGCAAGGAGACAAAAGTGCATCTTCTTGGGGTACTCAAATACCACCAAGGGGTATCATTTTTATGATGAGATAAAAAATAATTTCATCCTTTCCATAGATGTAATCTTTCTTGAATCCACCAAGAAAGACGAAACTATTGAGAGGCAGCTTGATCATCTGGAAAAATAACTCATCTAAAGACATATCATGAATTTGATGATGATATTCCACATCTTGAAGGGAGGATCCCTATCTTGGACCAATATATGGAATCTCCTTTTGTAGCACCATCTCCCCCACATGAATTTCATGCCTCTTCATAAGAAACTGAAGTTTAGTTGGATGATGTGATCGAGAAGAGTGAAAATCTAAGGCTTGATGAAAAATCAGCACCATATTAATCATTTGAGAAACCTGAACCATCTCAGAAAGGTCCACCAAAATGGCTCACAAAAACACTTGAAAGTGTTCATCCTAATGAGGTCGGGAAGACATGAACTAGATTGTCCTCAAAACAAGATGGAGGTAATGTAGATAATTCAAACTCAGGTGATGTAGATGACATGGATGTTTCATATGATTGTGATTTGAATTTATCTACTAACCATGAACCGACTTCCTTTAAACAATCCACTTCTCATGATGAATGTAAATAATCCATGTAGAAGGAATATTACGCTCTCATAAAAAATGGGACTTGGAAGTTGGTAGATCCTCCATTTGGAACCAAACTAGTTAGCTGTAAGTGGCTATTCAAGAAAAATTACAAATCAAATGGTTGATCCAGATGGATTTCGATGGCCTCCCACCTATTCCAACTAGCTCATTTTGGCATTTTTCCAATTTGGCAGTTGTTTCCCTAGTTTTCGAGTCCCTGACTTGCAGGGTCATTTTGAGGCCCTAAACAACGTTTTTTAGGGCTCGCCACGGTCATAATGAAACTATTATGGCACAAATTTCCAACATTAGCAATTTCATCACTTCCAAGTAAAGGATTCAAGATGATTTTTTCTTAACAATCTAATTTCATGTTCCCTTGAAACTACAATTGCTTCATCAATGTCTTACCTGAACCACTGAATAATGGTTGTTGATTATCATGTTTTATTGCAACTGACTTTTTGAAAGGGTATGTCTCCTTGAAAGCTAAGTGCAAAATTATTTTCTCACCCATTTCAGTTTCTCTTGCATTGGTAATATGAGTTAAAATGTTGGTTAGATTCACCATGTTCTTCATTTCAATTGAAGGAAAAGGAAAAGGTTGGGTTTGAGAAGGAAAGCTATTATTCTTTTCTAGAAGATCTACAGGACTTACAAATCAGTCTAGAACACCCAAAGTTGGGAATTTTGTTGTGACCTAATTATATTTTTTTTGAAAGGAAGTTTCCTTTATTGCACAAGATGAGGATATATTTCCAGATGAAGTTAGTAAGATAGGCATCGTTGGAAAAATGGGCACTTGAATATTCCCACTCACAAAATCCTGGATACCGTCAGGGAGAAATTCTCCTAGAACATTCTGAAGTGTACCAAACATTTTTTTTACATGGTGTACAAACTCCAAATTCTCCATGATAATTTGTTGATTTTCTAATTTCTTTATGGTACTTAGTAGTTTTGAGAAGCTTTCCAAATTGGTCATTGCAGAATATCCAGAATGGGAAGACATGGAGCTTGCTTGAGACTGTTGCAAAAATTGGTCCCCATTCATTTCATTGGTTAACTCATTTCTTCCAGGGATAAATTGATCCAAATGGATGTTAGCGTCCTCCCACCTATTCCAACTGGCTCATTTTGGCAATTTTCCAGTTTGGCAATTGTTTCCTAGTTTTCGGGTCCCTGACTTCCAGGTCATTTTGAGGCCCTAAACAACGTTTATAGGGCTCGTCATAGTCAAAATGTAGAAGAGGTTAGATTCTAAAGGAAACATTTGTAGTCCTTGGATAGACCTTTCCAGCAGGCTACCATGCACCTAAAATGAAGATCGCATGAAAAATTTACAACCCCGAGAAGTTGATGTACTAACTTACCCAAATGGGGCCCACGTGACTTTTGACGCTTCATATCCTAGGGTTTTTTAAATTCTTGTTTATTGTAAAAATTCCTTCAAAGCCTCATTGTAATCATCTTCTTGCGAATGATCATATTCGTCACATCTCTTCTCAGAGATAAGCCACCACCATTCTAGCAAGCTTGTTTCCGCTGCATTTTACAGTTTTAGCTTATTTCATTATTGAATAGAAACCAATTTTACTATATATCTATTATTATGTGTTAAGCATATTTTGATAATAATCTGTATTCATTTCATTCTGCAAATACATTCTGGATCAATGGCTCACTTGACAAACACAAACCAATGCTCATGGAAAAAGGATTTGCACAGAAAGAATGTGTTTATTATGAGTATACTTTTTCCCCCACAACAAAATGGGATACCATTTGCACTTTATTTTCCATGGCATCATAAAATGGATGGAATATTCATCAAATGGACGTGAAGGCTACTTTCTTGAATGGAGTCTTGAAAGAGAATGTGTTCATGTCTCAACCAAAAGTCTTTGTTGTGAAGGAACAAGAACACAAAGTATGCAAGCTCATCAAATCCTCATATGGTAAACCAGCACCGCGAGCATGGTTTGAAAATTTAACCGAGCATCTTCTGAAATTGAATTTCAATCATTTCAATATTGATGATGCAACTTTGTTTGTCAAAAAAGTTGGAAACAATTGTATGTCTTGTAGTATATGTAGATGATTTGTTGATAACAGAGAATGATGAGAAATACATTGCATCCATAAAGTAAGAGTTGAATAATGACGTCAAGATGAAAAATTTGTGACATATTCACTACTATTTGGGAATTGAAGTGATTCAAAATCCAAAGTACATATTCATATCCCAAAAGAAGTACATTGGAGAATTGTTGAACAAGTTTGGCATAGATGAGTGCAATCATATTTCTACTCCAATGGAACAAAATTTGAAATTCACATCAAAAGAAGGAAATGAATTTGAGGATGCAATCGCGTATAGACAACTTGAGGGAAGTATTATCTATCTTACTACCACTAGACCTAAAATTTCATTTGGTGTTGGGATTCTTTCCAGGTTCATGCAAAATCCTTGTGAAGGACATTGGTCTGTTGCAAAAAGAGTTCTAAAATACTTGAAAGGAACTTAATATTTTGGACTCAAGTACTCTTAGGTAGATGAATTCAAACTGATAGGATATTCTAATTTAGAATTTGATGGGGATAAGGAAAATGGAGTATCAACTTAAAGATATCTCATGAGTCTTGGATCAACATATGTCTCTTGGAGATCACACAAACAATCAGTTCCAATGGATTCCACAACATATGCAGAATATGTGGCACCTACAGAAGCGACAAAGGAGATTGTGTGTCTCAAGAAAATACTTGAAGATTTGCAGGAGAAACAAGTGAATTATACTCCTCTTCTAGTTGACAATACTTCTGCAATTAAGTTGTCCAAGAATATCATATTCCATGATCAAACTAAGCATATCAACACAAAGTATCACCTGATTTGATATCATGTAGAGGCCAAGACTATTCACTTGATATATTGTTCCAAAAATGAGAAAATTGCATACATCTTCACCAAAGTGCTTGGAAGAGAAAAATTTGAGAAGTTCAGAATGATTCTTGGACTCAGAAACAACCCTTTGGATTTAGGGGGGAATGTTGGACACGTAATCCTTAGGATTTTGGTCTTTGTAATAGTAATGTACATATGAGGGGTCATAGGTGATATGAATAATCATACCTTAGAGAAGACCAATAGTTGCATTATTGTATATTTATTTAGCTTCATGCTAATGAGATTATCATTCAGTGGAGTTACGATTTCTACCCACTCTTGGCATGACACTTTTCAATCGTCGTGAGGAAGTGCACGCGCATCACTCGGGATTTTTTTATCAGGAATATTTGGACTCTCTGTCTTGATATTTTCCTATTGGTTTCATACGCCTCATGCATATTATGTCATATATCCATGATATCTCTAGTCCAAATGCCTCGAGGTAGAATCAATCTCTAGGATCAGGGTGATGATAATGAAGATCTATGGAAATCCCTTCAGCAATTTCAAATTTCCTATGAAGGATTATCCACACATGTCTCCTTCATATTGGATATTCTCATTTAGCATCGGACAACCATGAGTCAATAACACGATGAGGTATATGCCATTTGATCTCAAGTGGAAATTCTACAGGAGCATTATTCACTAGCTCCCATGGTAATTGAGACATTCCCTTCAACCAATGGCTTCTCCCCTTCAGTGGATTGGCCCCTTCTGGACCTAAACATTCATGCACATGACATGGATAAAGAAGAGAAGGACCCTCCATATCAAAATCTATTGAAATCCTTACTCCAACACCTAGGTATCTTGTTATCTAGTGATTTCCTTACTGTAAATCATATTAACAACTCACAAAACAAAAATACATTGTAGGAATATTCAACTCAAATAAAGATAGTGGAAGAAATAATGGAAACCAAATCATGCACACATAAACAACAATATTTTTGGGTAGGTACCCCTAGAAAAAACCTAGAGGGAAAACCAATGCTAAGATGATTTTACTATGATAAAATAAGGGCTCTTGTAATAGGGATAATGGCCCATTGAGAGAAATGCAACTATAGACAAACCTGACAAAGTATGATATGTTGTACAACCCATATTTGACATGATTTTTGAGTTGTATGCACCTTTACTTAAGTAAACCCACATATGTGTGTCTGTCTCCACTGATGCTAATGCACACTACTTAAAGGAATGTAATATCAAGGAAATTAAACAAATTCTCAAACGACTATAAAATATTTAAAGCCAAAGATCGAGGAAATTAAACAAATTCTCAAATGGTTATGAAAGAAGCACACAATTAATGTAATGGGGGAGAGGATTTTGGAAGAATTTTGTCAAAGATACTATGTTTTCATTGTATCCCAATGGGCTATCATTTTATGTAAATTTATAAATCAGAGAGATTCATTGGATTCATCTCTTATTTGAATAAAGCCTTGTTTCCTTCATTTTTTTCATTTTAAGCTTCTTTTAATTACCATATTTGTTCTCTTCTATGTAATCTTAATTGGAAATTTCACAATTTGGTACTACCTCCACTATGTAACGAATATTTTTCAATTATTTTTTATGTGTAAAGTATTTATACATAATTGAGATCAAACACTAAAAATATTTCACTCATGACCCCTCTGACTGGAAGGGCCAACTTGCAATCAAAATATTGGTTTCAAAATGGTCTTGGCCTAACAACTGGGAACATCTCACGATACATCACATAGAAAAATTTGTACGTCTTGACCCTCTCCCGTGGATTCTCTTTGTTGAAACCTACTTGTGGTTTCCTATGTTCTCTCTTCTCCTTGACCCAATCTCTAGATGGAATTCCTTCTCCACCTATCCAAGATATCCTTGAATCACAGTCCTTTGTGATCCAATCCTTGATAAAAATTTCTTATTTTCTCTATCAAGTATAAAGTTTCATGTCTAGTCTCTTCTCCTTTACCTTAGCCTTGCTTTTATAATCTTGAGTTATAACCTAACCCTACTATGCAAAGTGATTGACAATTAGGATTAATTCTCACCTCACTTGAGATCAATAACTAACATTAAATTCTAATTACTTTTAGCATTTCCTTAAACAACTCATCTAATTAATAAAATCACTTTACTTTATTAATTTATTTAATTAAAGTAATGTCAAGGATATAAGTATTTAGATGATTTGCACATGTCTAGACACATAGAACTATGTGGAAATACATGTCCAATGCTACCATACATCAACACTCCCTCTTAGTGAGGAAGGTATTTTGCACCGATCCAAGTTTGTCTTTGAAGAATAAAAACTTCCCTTTAGCCAAGGGTTTGGTCAGAATATTTGAAACCTACTCATCTGTTGAAATATAATGAAGCTTCATTGATCCCTTCTAGATCCTATCTCGAATGAAGTGGTATATGATTTCTATATGCTTGGACCTGTCATGGAATACTGGATTCTCCAAGATTTTGATACAACTTTGATTATCATAGTATATCATCGTAGGATTCAAATCCTGATCAAATAAACTTGTAAGCAATTTTTGAAGACAAATGGCTTCATAGCTAACCATACTCACTTCCATATACTATACCTATACTAAACTCAATGCTACAGAAGTATGTTTTTTGTTGAACCATGTAATCACTATTTATCCCAAGATGAAGCAACACCTCGATGTGATATTTTTTTCTACTGCACTCCCTACTCAATATGAGTCTGAGTATCCCTATAAATCTACTCCATATCCTCCAATATACCTCAATCCATACTCCACTATACCTCTCAATTACCTGAGCACATGCTTCACTGTGATCTAAGGCACCTGCCTTGGCTCCACCATGAACTGACTCAAGGTGTTCATAGAAAAACATATATTTGTCCTGGTGTTGACCAAATACATAAAGGACACTATCAACTACTTTCATGTCCTGGGATCCACCAACTTTGAATATGAAGTGACAATCTTCTTCATATTGGTAACCATAGGTGTAGCCATCGGTCTACAGTCCTCCATCCTGAATCTCCTTAATATATCTACTACATAATTCCCTTTACTAAGGAATATCTCTCTTCATACCTGCCATACCTGTAATCCCAAGAAATAATGCATCAATTTAGTGTCCTTCATCTTGAACTCACTAGATAAATCTTCTTTGCACCCTACAATAATATCCTATGCACCTGTGAGAAAAAATCATCTATGTATAGAACCAGTATGAGTGCATCATACCCAACAAGTATGAACTACAAGTTAGGATCAGCCTCACTCTTGGTAAAGCCCATGCTCTGCAACTATCATTCAATCCTATAATACCATGCCCTGGGTTCCTGTTTGAGTCCATACAAGGATTTATTAAGCCTACACAAATGAGACTCCCTGCCATGGACCTAAAATCCATTAGGTTTATCTATGTATACTTCCTCCTCAATAATATTTTCAAGGAAATATGTTTTCACATCCATATGATGTATCTTCCACCTCATAACCAAAAAAATAAAAATAACAACTCGAATATAAGCATACCTAGTGACTAGAGAAAATGTCTCCTCATAGTCCACTCCCTATTTCTAATAGAACCCTCTTGCCACAAACCTCATCTTGAACTTCTTGATGCTACCATCTGCAACATGCTTGATCTTGTAGAGCCACCTAGAACTCACAAATGAATTCCCATTCATTCTTGGCACGATGTATTAAACATGATTCCTCATAATATAGGTGTACTACTATACCATGGAATCCCTCCATACCTATTGATATAATGCTTTCTTAAAACTGGAAGTCTCAATATCAATGATGCTACTCATAAGCACCATACAGTTCAAAAAATTCCTTGAAGGATTGCACTCTCTGACCAAACTCCTAGGAGCCTCACTAGCATCCCTCAATTTCTATAATAGCCACATGGGTCTCCTGATAGGACTGGAAGGGGATAACTCCTCCTACCCACCTGAAGTTTGAATTTGTTACTACTACTCATTCTTAAGATCTTTCTGCTCTTCCTTCTCTGTCACTATTGATGACACCTAAGATCCCCTAGATTCCAAGTTCTCCTTGAAATTAACATATCTTCTCACAACTATATTCCTCTACATTGGAATGAAGATCCTATAATCCTTTGAGGTCTCATTTTACCCCAAAAATATAACATTTTTCCCTAAAGGCTCCAACTTCTTCCTCTTCTCCATAGGTACATGGATGTAAACTAAAAAACCAAATATCCTCAAATGTCATATCTCTGGCTTCAACCCTAAGAATTTCTCCTTTTGAATATTTTCCCCCAATATCCTATGAGAACTCCTAGTTCTCACATATACTACCATGTGTTACGAGAAAAATCTCTCTATGGATAAGGCTAAACCACAACAGATAGAAATGACTGCAGGAATCAACTCTAATCTCAAGTATTCTATATGAACAAATATGCTAGCAAGACAAGATAAAATGCCTACCTTGTCCAAACGTTCGATGAATTCCATCATTGAGCACTTGACCCAAAGAAATATACCTGCAACTAGTCCTCAACAACCAAGCAACCCAAGCACATGGTGATAATATATAATGTTAGAAAATCCAATAGCATAATCCATCAACATTCATAAAAATTATGCCCATGGAATAATAATTCAGATATTTGCGAGATATTAATTGGATGAGAAAAGAGTATTTCTATTAAGATATAATCAACAAAAGTTAATGAGTTACAAACTTCTGTGTTGACATGGTTCGGAACCGAGAAACTAAGTTCCTTCCAGCTGGGCCTCCACCACTTCAATCCTCCACTAAAGGCAAGATCATATAAGAGAGACAATGAAGTTCTCAATCAATAAGGGAAGATCTTGGGGGATGAACAATGTGTTCAGACTTAAAGGACAAAGGGATGCAGACTCAATGTGAACTGAATAATTTCTCCATAGTAACTTTTCTCTCAAAGTTGAATTATTTCTCCTCTTTTCCATAACTCGTATTTATCCCATTCTTAGACTTCAAGTGGAACTGAAGGGCCGAGTTAGAACATTTCCAGTATATGGAAGGCCAAGGATCAGTGATGTGACATGGAAACCCGACACCATTTTTTAATTTTGGGCACATTTCCTGATGTATGTGGGTTGTAGCGGTGCAACCTGCGTATACTCATGTTGTAATATAGGAAGGACGCGTATATGTGGAAAAATAATGTTTTTAGCTCTGGTATTTGCAAAAAGGGACTTCAAGTCTACATAAGGAAATGGAAAAAGGCCCTCTGTGCAATATTTCACTACTACATATTGAAAAATTTGCAACGACCACTTGCGATGAAAGTACTCTTTTGTCGCAACATGCAAGATAAAAAGTTCAATTTTTCTAAATCCACCCCATATTCGTCGCTATCTCGACACATGTAATTTGACTAAATTAATATGGTCAATGTTCATCGCAAGAGAGACACACCTAGTTTGTTTAAATTAATATGGTCAACATTCATCGCAAGAGTGACGACTGACCTAACGTTAAAATTGACCATTAAAAATGACAAATAAATAAGTAAAAAAAAAAAAAAATTAGGTCACGGTCGTCGCAATTGTGACGATCGTGACCTAAAATTGAACTATAAATATTTGACGATTTAAATATGTTGTGACAATCTTGCTAAACCAACGACGGTTCCAAAAGGGTATTTTTGTGCGGAAGAATGTCGTAGAATGTTGTCAGAGGTGGGGAAAAAAGTAAAGAGGGTGAAAAGGGTGATGGTAGATGTTATTGCCCTTGTAAAAAATGTTTCCTCAGACGTCCCATAAGAATTTTAATAGCAAAATCTACAAAACATTGTAGGAAATATGGGCACATTGATGGTGGATCGAATGAATATTGTCCCATGGTAATTAGCTATATATTCATTATCTTTTTTTATTTTTTCAATTTTTCAA
>ML781177.1:640248-654422 GCA_009831015.1 Picea engelmannii | reverse complement strand
GTTATAGTATACACTAATTTTGCATGATTGTTTCTAATTATAAAGTTAGAGTTGCCCTCTAACTTTCTGCAGAATATTGCACCAAGTATGAGTAGAAATGATGTTGTACAAGCTGAGGAACATCATCATGACCAAGCAAATGAGGATCTCATGGAAGAAGATGATGGGACAAATCAAGTTAATGATCCCATGGAGGAATATGATGGGACAAATCAAATGATCCAAGATTTGTTTTTGCAGCTAGATGAGGATGGGGAAAATGATGGTATTTATGATGAACCTCTATTAGAAAAGGCAAATAAACAACTTTATGAAGGATCAAGGGCAAATCTTCTCTCCTCTACATTGTTGCTAGTGAACTTAAAGGTTATCAATAATTTTTCGAACACTTGTATGACACGGATACTAAGGTATGTAATATGTTTCATCTCATATTATACATAAATGTTCTTTTTTTTTCTATTTGTTTTTAGTGTTAATTAATGTGTAAAATAAAAATGCAATTTTTACGATTAATATTCTTACATTAACTAGTTATTTGTTATGTTGTAGATTGTTAGGTCAATTTGTTTTACCATCGTCAAATATTTTACCTCGCACATATCAAGGTTTGTCTGCCATTATGAAAGGCATTGGAATTGATTATCAAACTATAGATGCATGTCCTAATGACCATATTATATATTATGGACAACATGCTTCGAAAACAGAATGTCCACAATGTCTTGTCAGTATATATTGAACTGATCAAGTAACAAAAAGGGTGCGTCGAAAGGTTCTTCGTCATATTCCCATAATTCCACGTTTGCAACGATTGTTCAGGTGTGAAAGCATAGCATAATTTATGGATTACCACACACGTAACAGAAGTGGAGATGGTGTTCTTCGAATGCCTACCAATGGTTCTGCATTTAGGGAAATTGAGGGAAAATGGGAAGATTTCAAAGATGAACCTCGTAATGTTAGGCTTTCATTGGCAGTTGACGGTGTTAATCCATTCGGAGAGCTTAGGTATATTTACTCAGTGTGGCCTATTTTTGTTATCAACAATAACATTCCTCCTTTGATGTCAATAAAGAGGGAGCACATAATGTTGACAATGATTGTTCCAGGTATTTGTTTACATTAATTTTTTGAATTTAACATTTTCATTTGTTTCAATTTTTGCATAATATCTTTTGTTTATTTCTTTAATTATATATATTACATGATATCATTCCTATAGTAATTATGTGTAATTTCAAACAATTAGGTAAGTACCAGGTTAAAGATATGAATGTATATATCGAGCCTCTTATCGAAGAGATACTAAAGTTATGGGTTGGCATCACAATGTATGACATATGTAAACCAATCGAGGAGAAGAAATTTAAATTCCATGGAATACTTTTATGGACAATTCATGATGCCCCTGGACTAACACATTTTTGTGGTATGTAGCATTCTAATATTTCTCTTTAATACTATATAATATTTTAATGTTATCATGGTTCATGTTTAATTTTTAAATAATCTCATCGTATAATTGACATTAATCCATTTGTTGCAGGTCTTGAAACAAAGGGTAAATTTGTATGTCCAGTTTGTGGCCCTAAGATGAATTATCGTCATTCAAAAAGTTTGGGAAAGATGGTGTTTGATGAGTATAGGCACCTTCTTCCTAAGAACCATAGGTATCGTACTACTGAAAAACATATTTTCAATGGGAAAGAAGAGACTAGTTTAAAACCACGAAGAATGACATCTCACCTATGGAGGTTGGAATATAATAGAAATCATCAAGGTACTCAATTTCATAATGTATCATAGATCATGTAATATTTTGAATGTTTATTTTAATTATTGAATTTATTTTACCCTATTTGATAATTATTTTTGTGATTTCTTTTATGCTTCATGAAGGCTGCAATCATCATGAAAGTATTAATAATGGGCTTCCACGAGGAATGAAATATTATCCCACTCAATTCATGAGGTTGCCCTACTATGAGGAGCTAAAAATAGCTCATTTGTTTGATACAATGCATATCGGGAAGAATGTGACTGAAACGTTATGGAGAATCATAGATGGTAGGAGGGACAAAGAAAAAATTGTCAAAATTTGTATTGACATTCAGGAAGCCAATCTTGCAATGTGAAGTGTGATCTAATATTCAAATATATTAGATGGAGTACTAGACCGAAATAACCTTCCATGGTTATTAATAGAGAAACAAAGCAATGATGTAAAAGAGGTCATTCAAATAATTAAATTTCCCACGGGTTTTTCTCCAAACATAAAAAAATATATTTACAAAGAAAGGTGAATTTGGTGGGGTAAAAACACATGACTGGCATACCTTCATTAAGGTAATAATTTTGGTATATATATAATTCTTGTCTACTTTGGTCAAAACAAATAACGATTCACTTTGTCGTTACAGTATGTTCTACCGCTGTCTCTCCCAAACAACTTTGACAACAACGTCAAACAAGTTATATATGATCTTGGAAAATAAATGAGGTAAGACATAGTTGTGATTTATATGCAAAATGTTCTTTCAAATTATTGGTGTACTTAATGACACGTGTTTTACTTGTAATGTAATATATTATATTATGTTATGTGTTGAAACATACTATTTTCTTGTGTCATGATCTCATGTAGGTGGTTGTCATTGAAAGAAATCTATGAAGATGATATAAAGTATTGGAAGAGAAAAATTCCTCGTCTATTGTGTGAAATGCAAAAGTATACACCTCCTACATTTTTCAATGCACAAGAACACTACCTCATACACCAATTTGAGGAGATTGAAATTTGTGGACCTGTTCACACAAGGTCAATGTGGATGGTGGAGAGGCACTTGAAATCATTGAAGGCGTTGGTTAGACAAAGAGAATGTCCTAAGGGTTCTATGGTGGAGGGATATATGGTATATCAATCCATGGTGTACATTAGTCAGTATCTTCCTAAATTAGCAGCACCAACTGTGCATGCAATGGATCGCATTTGGGATTTGAACTCCATCAAAATATTTGAACATCAAGAGCATCTGTTGGGGAAAGGTAGAATGAAAAAAATGAGAGGTAATATATTAATAATTGTGAAAATTTATATTGATAATACATATAAAGTTTCATTTTTTGTGTATATGATCATACTCATTAATATATTAATATAATTTATTTCATAAATTATAAATATTTATAATTACCTGCATATTGTATGTTATAACTAATATTTAATATTGGTGAATTATGTTTTTTTGATTCAGTTGCTCAAGAGTGGGATGCACTACATTTATACATTGCAAATAATCTTGATTGGATGAATGTATGGATTCAAACATGTAACAACATAATGGAGGTAGGTTATCATGGCAACGACTTTTGAGTTGTCTAGAGAAACTCGTCGTAATGGAGATGCCAATGTTACGCAGAGGGAAATTGATCTAGCATATGGTTTGAAAGATGGACAGGTAAGAAAATTCACCCATTTTATTTAGTTATTTTATATTATATTAATGTGACTACATGTGTACTGTATTTTTCAGATACTTTCGAAGTTATATAAATATATGTTAATTTATTAATTAGCAATGCATCTCTTACATATCTGACATATTACAGTTGAAACACCACAAAGCTATGTGGTGCAATGGTCATAAATTCCACATTAAACAATTGGATGAAACCAGGAAAACTCTGATAGTGGGATAACTGCAGTATTCTAGGTTACTAATGTTTCCTCTAGGAGTGACAGACATCCCCGAGAATCTAAAAATAGATACTATGGGTATTTAAACGATATACTTGAGTGTGACTTTAATTCCTTCAAATTAGTTTTGTTCGATGTCAAATGGCATAGGTTACGAATGCATGAACGTGATGAGGAAATAACTGTTATTCAACATGCCAATGGATTTCCAATGATTAAAACAATGGTGTTTGAAAGAGGACATGATCGCTATGTTTTTCCAAGCCAATGTGAACAGGTTTTTTTACTCAAATGTTCCAGGTGAAAGGGATTGGTCATTTGTTGTTAGATATGATCCAAGAGGAAGGCCAATTAAGTATACTCATTTATAGGAAGAAGATGATATTGAAGATCAACTAGAAGATGATTCAATAGATCAGACAAAGATGGAATATCATGGAGGGTCGATAGATGAAGAAGATGAAGAAGATCATGATCCGGGCATAGGAAACAATATTGCAATTCTTGATGATGATGTCGATGAAAATATGATCTAAAATGACATTGATGACGATGATGATATCATCAATCCTTTCAACATCGTTTCAGAACTGGATGATGTTATAGATGTCGAGTTCGATGAAGAAGATCAAGATAGAGAATAAGGATGATTACACAGATGTTGAGGTTGGATTAGTTACGTGACTATATAATA
Source organism: Picea engelmannii (assembly GCA_009831015.1). Classification (NCBI taxonomy): domain Eukaryota; kingdom Viridiplantae; phylum Streptophyta; class Pinopsida; order Pinales; family Pinaceae; genus Picea; species Picea engelmannii. The sequence continues at coordinate 650,028 of ML781177.1, read as the reverse complement.
TTTTAATTTGTATGAATTATTCTCTTAAAATAATTTACTTTTAATGTCATGGGTTAATTACATGTTTTTAAGTTTTATGCGATGTTTTTATATCCTGGGTTACATGTTGTTTAATTATTATTTGAAACCTAAAAATAGTTACCAATATACTAAAGTACGTGGTAGAATAAAAATATCATTTAGAAACACATACTTTCATGCTCATTCATTAATTTTTGTTTTTGTAGTTTCTCTGCATGAATCTTAATAGGACGTTTTTTTTTATTATTTTGTATTTTATAGATTGGGTTTTGGGGATCAATTGAGAGTGATGTGAGAGGGAGGGGAGGGGCCATGTGAGATTCCACCTTCACATGGTTGGCCTTGTTCAGTAGAGGATAAATTATTCTTGAAACCAAGAGAAGCTCTTTCATTCTTATACCAGCATGATCGTATAATCTTTCATCAATATTTTTACCTATTTGAATCTTCTTAGAATTGAGATTCGTTACATAGTCGTTGAAAAAAGACAAAAGACTTATGTAGAAGATATTAATTTGGTCTTTGTGTGGGACATTTTATGCCATTAGTATGTTTTGTACAAAAATAATGGATCTTGGGGACTACACCATGGTCGAGGAATGAGGAATGAGGAACGAAAATTTTACGAGGACTAGACACCGGCAACAGTGACCTGCGAATGGGGCCAACGTTGAAATTTTTTGAAGCATTTTTTGTATGCACTGAAATTTGTCATGGATAGAATATTGGCATACCTTAACGATATGGATAGACTCAAATTTGAGTGACACACCCACTTTCTTCTTTCATTAATTCATCACGTAAACCATAAACCCTAATTTTCTTTCAAAACACCCAATTTGGTTGACGCAAGTTTTAGGCTTTCGTCAGTCTTTCTTCATTTTTCTTTCAGGTTTTACATTAATGTATATACAATGTATCTGTGTCATAGTTGTGATGAAAAAACCCTCTATTTTGTTGATTGCTTAATCAACACCATCAAGATACTAGAGGTAGGCAACAGTGACATGTGAATGTGGCCAACGTTGAAATGTTTTCAAACTCATGTATATGTATGCATTGAAATTTGATCTGGATAGACTATTCACATGCCTTAACGATATGGGAAAGTTTATGGAATCAAATTTGACTGACACACCCACTTTATTCCATCTTCAATTGATGATGGAAACCATAAACCCTATTTTTCATATGTTCTAGTAGATATGTTAATGATCCAAGTTTCATATTTGTATTTGACTAAAGGTCCAGCTAGCTTGCAAAGTATCAAATTGAGATTTCAAGTTGATAAAGAAAATATGAAATAAATCCAAGTATCATTTGATATCGTCACAAGAGAGACGAATGTGAATAATCTTGCGACGAATTTTCTATACTATCAACGAAAAAAGTTCGTCGATAGTATCGCTAATTCGTCGCAAGAATATTGTGTCTAATTTGAATGGTGTTACATGGTTTGCAAGGAGTGTAGGGATTATATTATGGTGCAATGTAGTGTAGTATCTAAGAACAATCTCTATGCAAAACCTCAAAATGGATAGTACCATATCTTGTTCATAAGACAAATATTCTTGGTATGTTTCCTTTGTGGATATGGTGGCTCAAGCCCTCAGTACATATGATGCCTTACATTGAAATGTAACAATTTTACTATTGAATTATGATAGTGTTATGTCACCCATGGTTAAGGAAAGAACTTAAGGTTCTTAGGTCCTATTTGAATCTTCTTAGAATTGAGATTCGTTACATAGTCATTGAAAAAAGACAAAAGACTTATGTAGCGGATATTAATTTGGTCTTTGTGTGGGACATTTTATGCCATTAGGAACAAGGAACGAGGAACAAAAATTATACGAGGACTAGACACCAAAAATAGTGAACTGTGAATGGGGCCAACATTGAAATTTTGAAATCAAGTAAAACACAATAGCATTACCTACAACAAAATGTAAACTTAAATCTCATACCATAATTTACTTGAAAAGAATGAAAAAGGAGAAGTGTACTAGCTTGGAAAAGGGGGTCCTCCAGTGCTTCACTTGTACACCTAGAGTTGTCTCATTTAAGAAGGAACTTCCAGTAGCATTCACATAATCATCTCATATACATCATCAAGAAAAAAACACTAAACTGATCTCAAGACTGAAAATTCAGAGTTTTCTTCATTAACATAAGATGTCATACTAGTCCATGTCTTGAAGTATTTATACAAAAAGTTTGTAACTGAAAATACTAAAAAGACTCCTAATATGAGGATCAGATCCACAAAATATACTAAGAAGGTCGAATCCCTCCTTAAGATCCACAAAATATGCACAAATCCCAAGAAAATCTAAAACTGTCCATAATTTTCTGCTAAAACAAGGTATTTTCTGCTGAAGTGGCCCTGTTTGACCAGTGTTGACCAAAAACCTGGAAAACTCAGATCTCGAACCTAATAATCCTTGTACATCAAGGATCATGAAACATGTCTCTAATTTCACCCAGCTATCTTGAAAGTACACGAACCTTGGAGCAATTACGGGATTTAGTCAAATCCTGTAATTTCTGATAAATTTTTAATTTTAATGCTAAAAATTCAAAAATTCAATTCTTAAGATAAGGAATGATAAATGTACCTTGCATAGGTTTTTTTTATGGAGAATATAGAATAAAATGAAGGCAAAATGGATGGTTTTGGAGACAAAAGTATGATTTGTGAAGTGAAAATAAGCATAAAATGGTACCCAACATCTTCCCCAAGAGGAAGACTTTGCATGTCCTCATGCACAAAAAATGTTCTTGAATTCTTGTCAATAGTATTTTGCCACCTCTGCTGCCTACAATGATGTATCGACAATGTCTTGAGTTGTATGAAGAACTTTTAACCTCTTATATTTTTCCTTGTATGCTTGCTTTTGCTTAAGCCATTTGTATGCTTGTTCGAAGATCAGTTTGTTTTGCTTTTGAAGCTTCTTTTACTTCTTCTTTAGTTTTTCATTTTCCTCATGAGTTTTATGGCTTTGAATTAAAGAAAAACCTTAATGGTGGTGCAGTAACCAACTAAGCCAAGAGGTGAACATTTTTTAGGATCATAGAAACTAGGTATTAAGAGTTAGGGGAAATAGGTGTTAGAGGTTAATGATTATAAGTATAAGCAATTATATTTAGGAGTTATAGCTTAGAGATGTTATGAGTTAGAGTAGTTAGGGATGAAGTATTATAATTCTTATATATGTTAGTGGTTCAACATTATAGGGGCCATGGTATTAGGAGGTATAAAGGTTATAAATTTTAGGAGTTATAGGGATTATATAGGTTAGGGGTTACAAGAACTAATGTATAGAGGGGTTAGGGGTAGTAAAGATCTTAGGGTTTTAAGGTAGTAGTAGTTAAGGGTGAGGTTAATACCTCCTGCAGCTACCATAATATCAATAGTTAGGGATTGAGTATTATGGATCTTATAAATGTTAGCAGTTTGACGATGCTATGGTACTAGGAGGTATAATGATTATAATCGTTAGGAGTTATATGGCTTATATAGGTGATGGGTTACAAAAGTTGTTTGACGATGCTATGGTATTAGGAGGTATGATGGTTATACTCATTAGGAGTTATATGGATTATATAGGTGAGGGGCTACAAAAGTTGTTGGATAGAGGGGTTTGGGGTAATAAAGTTCTTAGGGTTTTAATTTAGTAGGGGTTAAGCGTTATATATTGATCATTTTTAAAGGACAAAATGATTATGTGTGTTAGGTATTATGGGATAAGGGATTATACACATGGGTTATAGAGGTTAGGATATATATTAACTTTGACTTGGGGGTTATAGGTTAAGGGACATATGGGTTATAAATAATAAGGCGTATACAGGGTTCATATCAAATATGTGATATGGTTTGGAGATAATAGGGATCATGAATTATAAGGGTTATAGAGATTGCATGTGATAGAATTTTCAAGTTTGGTGTTAAATGGCTTAGGGGTTAAAAGTTTTAGTTATTTATGGTTATATTGCTTTTGGGTGATTTGGGTTAGCATTTATGGGGTTTGTAAGGATAAATGGTTATAGGTTAGGATATATATGTTGGGCTCCAATCTACTGATGTAAATTATAGTGTATTTAATTGTCAATCCGATGTTTGTAAGACTTAGAGACACATACAAAGCGTATTGACTTAGAGATAAATTTAGTTATTTAAATAAAAATAATTCAAAAGATAATCAAAGTGTTGAGTATGAAACAAATGCTAAGCTTATTTGCAGAAGGTGTATTCATATATCTCTTACCATTAATAAGCAAGATAAAGTAGAAGCATTCAACTAAATTTAAGCATTCAAACTAGTTTAGAGGCTTGTAAATGTCAGAAAGACTAAACCCTTTTACAAGAGATGCACTCTTTGCTTTCCCACATTCATCAACAACATAAGTAATTTTGAAATCAAGTTAAACACAACAACATTACCTACAACAAAAAGTAAACTTAAAGCTCATACCAAAATTTACTTGAAAAGAATGAAAAAGGAGAAGTGTACTAGCTTGGCAAAGGGGGCCCTCCAGTGCTTCACTCGTACACCTAGAGTTGTCTCAGTTAGGAAGGAACTTCCAACATCATTCACATAATCATCTCATAAAAATCATCAAGAACAAAACACCAAACTAATCTCAAGACTGAAAATTTAGAGTTTTCTTCATTAACATAAGATGTCATACTAGTCCATGTCTTGAAGTATTTATACAAAAAGTTTGTAACTGAAAATACTAAAAAGACTCTGAATATGAGGATGAGATCCAAAAAATATACTAAGAAGGTCAAATCCCTCCTTCAAATCCATAAAATATGCACAAATCCCAAGAAAATCTAAAATTGTCCATAATTTTCTGTTAAAACAGGGTAGTTTCTGCTGAAGTGGCCCTATTTGACTAGCGTTGACCAGACACCCGGAAATATTAGATATCGAACCTAAAAGATATTCATCCATCCTTGTACATAAAGGATCATGAAACATGTCTTTGATTTCACCCAGTTGTCCTGAAAGTACACGAACCTTGGAGCAATTACGGGATTTAGTCAAATCTGGTAATTTCTGATAATTTTTTAATTTTAATGTTAAAAAATCAAAAAATCAATTATTAAGCTAAGGAATGATAAATGTACCTTGAATAGGTTGTTTTATGGGAAAATGGAATAAAATGAAGGCAAAATGTATGGTTTTGGAGACAAAAGTATGATTTGTGAAGTGAAAATAAGCATAAAATGGTACCCAACATCTCCCCGAAGAGGAAGACTTTGCATGTCCTCATGCACAAAAAAATTTCTTGAACTCTTGTCAATAGTCTTCTGCCACCTCTGTTGCCTGCAATAATGTATCCACATTGGCTTGATCTTGTATGAATAACTTTTAACCTCTTATATTTTGCCTTGTATTCTTGCTTTTGTTGAAGCCATTTGTATGCTTGTTCGGAGATCAGTTTGTTTCACTTTTGAAGCTTCTTTTTCTTCTTCTTTAGTTTTTCATTTTCCTCGTGATTTTTATGGCTTTGAGTCCTCAACATTTCATTTTCTGTTTTCAAATAACTTTCCAGGACCTCTATTTCTTTGATCTTTTTCTTCATCTTTTTTGTTTCCTTGTCTTTCTTGTCAAGCCCTGATGTGGACCCACCAACCATTTCTTATATTTGTTCTACTTTCTGTGGTGATCGAGTTTCACCTTTCATGTCTTCAATTAATTGTTTCACCTCTTTTCTCATTTGCTCATATGTGGAATTCTCTTGTTTTTCAAAATTATCATCTTCTAATGATTATGCTTTCCCTGCCTCTTTTTGCTTCTCCAAAGTCTGAATGTGTGCATATTGTGCTTAATCATCACTTTCTTTTATTTTTCCTTTCTGGACTTGTTGGCTTTTTCTTGATTTCCTTTCATATGTGGTGAAAATCTTATCTTTTTCTTGGAATTCTTTTTCTATTTTCACCATACTTCTTGTTTTTCACCTCCTCATAGGTTGTTTTGAGCTTGTTTCCTTGGGGTGTTGCATTTCCTCCTCTTCATCTGTCACAATAAAGATTTGTTCCTCTTTTTTTTTCTCTTCCACTATTTCAAAAACATTTCCAATGAGAAACTGCTTCCATGACAAGTTTTGTTTTTGTAGTTCATGTGTGATGATCATTTTGATGAATCCATAGTGGTATAGACTCTTTTATGTATTCCTCCCTTGTTTTTGAATAGCCTTAGCCATATTATAAAGGCTTTGTAGTAGAAAGTAGGGCATGCTAATTTCACAATCACTCTTTAAATGTTGCAGCAATTTGATGTGATACAGGTAGACAATACTAAACCTTCCTTCACAAGTAATAAATTTCTGGATGAGATATGTTGATTCATCCCAAGGATGAATCAACCAACAATGGCCCTTTCCCCATTAAATGAACAAGCAAACTCTAAAGAAACCTTTTCACAATATCCATCAAACTTCTCAAAGAAATATATCCATTGATTTTTTTCAAGAATTTCTCGATAGTCTTTGTGAGTTTCTGATGGATCAAACTTCTCTAGTTCATACCTAGACACCATTCTTTCAAATTTTAAAGAGAATACCCTGAAAAATATTTCACTGCTTATACAAAAAGGAGGTCTATCCTTGTCCAAAAAAAAATCAACCCTGTATATTCTTCAATCAACTATTTTGATTTCTTCAAACTTGCAGACTCTGTTTTAATTCAATTATGTGAATGTTCTTTCAACAAGAATTTTATGTTCAAATGAAACAAAGAAAAACTCATTTTTTTAATTTCTAAACTGCTCTGTGTTAATTTCAATCATAAATATCTTGATGAAAGGGCATACCTGGAAATTCAATAATCTTCTATGCCTTCTTGTTGAAACCCAACTCTATTTTTCTTCTTACGATCAACCTCTGCTAGAAATAAATTGTTTATGTTCTCAAAATGTTCCTCAGGAAGTCAAAATCGACACTTAACTTAACAATTCTTAACATTGAATTCGAACTTACTTTCCCTGGCCGACTCCTTCTTGAACATGTTCTCTTCTCCTTGGTTTATGCATTCACCTCCCACTTATTTCCTCAATGCCACGATTTATCCACATGGCAAAAATGGTGTATGTCGACAGTGAAATTGTCAACATATAGTTCGTTGTTTATCAGAAATTTTGAGATGGGTAGGCATAGGAAGGAATGCGTTGGAGGGAGGAGGTAAGGTACAACGTAGGAACGCGTCAGCAGTTCGAATCTGGGGAGTGTCTAAGAGGAACAACAATATATGGAAAGAGGTGAAGCTACAACATTTTTAGGAAAGAGGAAAAAAAACATTGTGGAGGAAAATGAGAATGAGAGTGTTGACTTCAGGAGAAAAATCAATGTTTGTGGAGGGAATGCATTCTTAACAAGGGTATTATGGTAGAAATGCATTTGTACCATCTCTCAAATGAGCACTCATTGTTGAAAATGTCATGTCATCATACCTCTTTCACTTATGAAATTTCACTTTCTTTTCTTGCAATCATCATAGGAAATGGTGTTCATCTTATGACTCCACTTTGACTTATATCTCCCTGATTTATTTTCCTTTGAATAACCATTAAAATTATAACTCCAAATGTATTTTTCTTATGACCCCTATTTTCATTTTGAAGCAAACAACAACTTATAATGTCTCCACATATATGTCTCCATAAAACAGAGCATTGTACAGTTGACATATTCAAAACAATGTGTTTGTATAATCAGTTTGATAACTTGTTTTGAAAATGTTTGTAAAGATTTTTAGGTTGGAAACCATAAAAATATTTACAAGAATAACCTTCTTTCTAATCATGCTCTTGTTGTTTAATTTCAAAAATCTAATTTCTCCTTACAACTCCCTTGGAGACCAAATTGGTTTCTTTGAGTACTCCTTTTGATGCTTTGAGGGTATATGAAGTGATGAACAGATGGCGAAGGGGAAGGGAAAGGTATTTATCATTGCTAACTTATGAAGAATTTCCCAAAATTTTTAAGCATTAAAAAGAAAAATTTATACTAACTTGTTTGTTGCTCCTTGTGTTGGTGATGTTGCTTGGTTGAAGCTAGCTAGAATGTTGTTGCAATTCCTCACTTATGAAAATATTGATGAGGTTCTTCTTAGATTCATTTTCTTAGTATCTTCCTTAGGTCCTTCTATTATGATGAATGCATTGTGTTTTCTCAGGTTCCTTGCTGGAATATACTTCTTCAGGTCCCTCTGTTGGATGTGCTTCTTCAGGTCCCTCTGTTAGAGTATATGCTTCATAACCAATGATGTAGTGACAAAATTTATTCACAGCATGTACTACTGCAAACATTTCCTTCTCAGTGATTGTGTAATTCAATTCTGCAGGGGTTAAATTCTTGCTAATGAAGTAAATAGAATAAGCCATAATATTTTCTTTTTGACCCAATGATGCCCCTATTACAGTATCTAATGCATCTGTAGAGATGTGAAATGGAAAAGCTCAATTAGGGCCTCTTAAGATAAGTTTTGTTGATAGCTTTTCCTTGATTTTTTGAAAGGCAGTTTGACAATTAGTATCCCAATGAAAATGTACATCTTTGGCAAGTAATTTGAATAATGACAAAGCTATTTTACTAAAATTTTCAATGAATCTTCGGTAATAGTCTGCATATCCAAGAAAACTTCTCACATCCTTCTGACTGATTGGTTCTGATATGTTCACAATGATTTGTATTTTTTCAGGATCCACTGTAATTCTTGATGATGAAATATGATGACCCAATACTATTCCTTCAGTTAACATCATGAAACATTTTTCATTGTTGAGAGACAAATTTGTTTCTATGCATCTTTTTAGGACTTTTTCCAATTTTTTCAAGGAATCATCAAAAGTATTACCATACACAGAAAAATCATCCATGTATACCTCTACACATTTATGTATTAAATCATCAAAAATACATGTATTAAATCAGAAAATCTAAAACTGTCCAGAATTTTATGCTAAAACAGGGTATTTTCTATTGAAGTGGCCCTATTTGACCAGCGTTGACCAGATACTTGGAAAGCTCAGATCTCGAACCTGATAGATATTCATCCATCCTTGTACATCAAGGATCATGACACATGTCTCTGATTTCTCCCATCTTGTTAAGAACCAAATATCAATATAGCATAGAAAAACCTCAGAAAAAGTACTCAACACCTTGAAAAAGAGATAATTTCAAATAATAAGTCTCTTCGAGGGGGCAACCTCCTTTTACCCCACTTAAATGTTCAAGTAAAAAATGATTCAAAATGAAAATGTCTCCTTGGTATATATAGGAGACTGGGAGGTATAATTACAACTAATGGACTAAAGCTGACATAAATAAAATAACATTACTAATATAATATGCCCCAATTAAAGGGTAATGAGCCAATATTAAGGATTAACATGCCCCTCACCTTGAGACAAGTGTTGTCTGCAATGCTTGAGTAATTCTGGATGCTTCTGTATAAAAGGCTCATCTTCCCAAGTGGAATCTCCAGCCGTTAGTTGCATTTAATGAGATACTCTGAAATGGATCTATTCCTCAGCTGGCGAATTCTTGTGTTAGTAATGGCTTCAAGATCCAATATGATTTTTCCTTCCTCATCAAGTTTTGACAATATAGTTTGAACTGGGATCTTGTCGCCTATAACCTTCTTTAAGCATGAAACATGGAAAACTGGGTGTACTCGTGAAGATGCAGGCAGCTCCAATTTGTATGCCATAGTACCAATCTTTTGCAACACCTTATAAGGGC
>ML781177.1:617630-635168 GCA_009831015.1 Picea engelmannii | reverse complement strand
GAAAATAAGCATAAAATGGTACCCAACAATATATATGGGTTATGAGTTATAATGTTTTAGGCTTATGGATTATAAGTATTAGGGGTTATAGTACTTTGGGGTTAAGGTTCAAGGTTGAGAGGAGTTTTAGGGTTTATCATAAACATGTATTAGAGGTTATGGGACATGGATTATAGGTTTTAGGTGTTAGGATTTATTGGGGTTAAGTGTTAGAATAAGGTTTAAGATAATATGGATGATATGGGTTGTTAGGTGATGTAAGTTATGAGTTTTAGTTTACTAAGGGTTTGGGTTATAATTTTTAGGGGTTATACATTAGACAAGTTATCATTTATAAGGGTACTCATTAGCTATAGAGTTTAAGGAACCATTTTATATTGGTAAGGGGTTATATTATATTTTATAAGTAATATTAGGGTTAGGAGTAATATTAATGGTTGTATAACTTAGGTGTTAAGAATGTTTTTTTAGGTATTATAGGAAATATGGTTTTCATGAGTTATAATGTTTTATTTGTTAAATATTATAAAGTATAAGAATTGAGGGTGTGAAGTTATGGGGATGAAGATTATATGAGTTATAAGGTTTAGTGGTTATAGTTGTCAAAGGTTATATGGATTAGAGGTTATATAGATTATATCGGTTAGAGGCTCTAGATGTTAACATGTAGGGGCTAAAAGAATTAAGGGTTGGGATTTATTGGATTAGGGGTTATATGGATTAGAAGTTACAAGAATTATATTGTTAGGTGTTATGTTAGGTTAGGTGATTATATATGAGTTAGGTGTTATGTTAGGGGTTATGAGCGATAATTATATATTAGGTGGTAAGGTTATAATAGGGATTATAGGTGGTAAGGTTATAAGCTTTATGTTTTAGGGGTGATTTATGTTTTAGGGGTTACAAGGGTTAATGATTATAGGGTTAACATGTAGGGGTTAAAAGAATTAAGGGTTAGGATTTATTGGATTAGGGGTTATAGGGAAGAGGTGATATGTGATATATGGTATGAAGGTTATAAAAAATTTAAGGGTTGGGTATTAGATATTGTTAAGGATATATGAGTTAGGTGTTAACGGTAAGGGATTATAGGGGTTGAGATATATCCATTTAGGTTATAAATATCAAGTGCTAGGGGTTATGAGGGATAACTTATATATTAGGTGCTATGGTGAGGAATTACAGGGGTTATATGTGGTAATGATTATAAGCTTTATCTTTTAGGGGTTAATGATTATAAGGTTGAGGGGTGAGGGGTTATAGAGTCAAGATTATAGATATTATAAGAAAGAAAGGTTTCTGAGTTAAGATTTGAGATGGTTGTAGTTATAGGAGCTAGGGGTTAGAAGGGTTAATGTATAGGGGTTTTAAGGGTTGTATTAATTAGGTATTAATATTTAACACTGTTATATAGTGTAGGTATTATGAGAATTAATGTTAAGAAGTGTGAGGGATTAAGGGTGGTAGGTTAGGTTTTATGGTAACATGTGTTATAGGGGTAAGGGGTTTTAAGGGTTAAGAGTTATAAGTCTTATTTCTCGATGGATTAGTGTTATTGGGGTTATAATATGAGGATTACGTGTAAGGATCTATATGGTTATGTTTTAGGGGTTATAATGAATATGTATTAAGGTTAAGGAGTTATATTGGTGAGGGGTTAGAGTTTATAATTTACTGGTGTTAGGAATTAAGAGTTACAGTTTATATGAGTTATTTGTAGGATAAATTAAGGTGATAACCATGAAACTTAAGGTTATATATGTAATTAGGTTATAGGGGATTTATAGGTTATAATTATCAATGGTTAAGGTTTATATTAATTCTAGGTTATAAAGGTTAAGTGTTAGGGGTTATGGGTTTAATAAAGTTAAGGGGTTGGAATTAAGAGTTACAATTTATATGATTTCTTGAGTTATTGAATAAGTTCTTGATTAAGTTACCAGGCTCTTTCGATCACAACCTAGAAATACTCCTGGAGTGATAACATAACCATTTATTGGCTAAATTTTAGATCACAACAGATCACGACCTGCTCCTATTCCTCTTTCCTGACAGCGAATCTCCTGCAATCTGGTACAAAAAATCTTCTGCGATCTAGCTAGAACGTGACCACCAGAGAAGACAATGAATGATTCTTGAAAACAGTTTTCTAGGTCTATTGGTGGTAACAACATCGATATGTACCCTCCCTTCAGCTCTAGAGAAACAGTCATAATATGTGACAATTTGCAAGAAATTCCTTGTGAACGGTGGCAACGATTCAATAATCAAATCCACAGAGGCGACTTGCTCTCTCGTGCAATTATGGCGAACATCAAATTCTCTAGCAGCTTAACAGTAGAAACGATCCTTCAATGTAGTGTGCCCCCTTCAAAACTCTTCAATAGCTTGAAGATGCGACCTCATCCAGGCACAACGAATCAGAGTTTGAAGGATGACTTCTCCACGCAACAAATTGACAGACGGCTCCTAGTGAGATAGACGGATGGCTCCTCCACGCAGCAACTCAGCAATCGCTAACCTTCTCTGATTATTATAATAGTGTTTGGTCACTTTTCACACAAACCTATTACTAATAAGTGGTAACAACAAAAATTTGGGTGTTAACCCATAATGTTTTCAATCTGCCTTCTAGGTCGCACTAACCATTGTCATTGACCACCACATACAAAAGGATGTCAATATCAATAAGATAAACAAAATCCCTGTTCAAATTTAGCTCTAATAACAAGATAAACACCGAATTGTTGTATGAGGACCCCTTGTTTGTGGGAAAAGGGATCCCCTCCGCCCAGTGATTTGACTCGTAAATTCTATGTCGGAGGTATACATACCCTACCCCCCGCTAGATTTTAACTTGTGACCTCTTAGGAGAAAACACATGTTCTTAACCATTAGACCCACTATTATATATATATATATCTATATATATATATATATATATATATATATATATATATATATATATATAATATATATATATAATTTGTATATTATAAATATTTAATTAAAAAATAAATAAATAAAACAAAACCAAAACCCTTTTAACAAAAACGAATCCCCCCCATTTGTGTATGCATATCCCCGATCCATACCCTGGTCGCATATTGTACTGTGCACTGACCCATACCCCAAGAAAATAGACGGTGCACGCGACCTCTGCAAGGACAAAGGTTAGTCTACGAGAAGAGGAGAAAGGGTAGTCTATGAGGAGAGCAGGAGCACGCAAGGGCACATGAGGGTGAGTCTGTCAGGAGAAAGGGGAGCACACGAGGGCACAGGAGGGCAAGTCTACGAGGAGAAATGGGATCACACGAGGGAACACATGAGGGTAGCAAGAATGGTGAGTACCCTAAGTGTTATCCAGCAATTTTAAAATAACAATTTCTCATGTGAGATCCAATGTCAAGTTCAGTGTTTCTTGCATTTCATTTTATTCATCCAACATCAATTTCACTCTGCATAGCTTCTTTGTATTCCTTCTTATCTTCCAATTCTTGAATTTAGATACAATTCCCCACCACAATCTCAATCTCCTTCACCGATCCTTCCTTGACATCCAACTCAACTAAAATTTTGGCTACAATGCACATATGGGATGTTTTGAACTGCTCAACCATGTCGCCTATGGTCTTGAAGGCTTTGACAAACCATAGTTCCAATGCCAATATGGGCATTTTAACCCAAATGTAGTGTTTGGTAACCCTTTCCATTCTTGGATCAAGTTTTGACATCCATTTTTTAAATATCATTGAGGTTGTACCACAACACCATTTCGACAATAAAACTAGAATGGTGTTCACTTTGAATTGACAATTGAAAACTAACCAACCTTTTACTAATGTGTGGAAACCATGTGAGTATCCTAACATTTGGGTCCAATATCTCTCTATCTAACCGAATAGGTTTTTATTCAATATGAACCTTCCATAGGAACGACTTGTCAGGGTTCTACTTATCATTCCCACAACCTACTCCATTATGACATCCACCCCAAGGACCAATTGAGGCTTTCCTTTTAGCAACTTAATGCACTTCCTTCCCTTCCTTCTCTTCCATAGAAATAACCCGTTAGGGTTCTACTTATAATTCCCACAACCTACTCCATTTTCATATCCACCCCAAGGACCCATTTTCTATATAAAACAATAAAATATGTCGTCGCAATTTCGACGACAATAAAATTCCTGCAAAAAATTTGCTATATAAATCAAGAAAAGTTGTCACAATTGAGACAAAAATAATAATCCTGCAATCAATTTTCTATATAAATCAAGAAAATTTGTTGTTGCAATTTCGATGAAAAATAAAAAAATCCTGTGACAAATTTGCTATATAGACCACGAAAAATTGTTGTCGCAATTGCGACGAACAGTTGGTTTCACTTAGTTTGCCTATATTGTCGCATTGGCGACGATATTTCTTTTTTTTGTCACAATTGTGATAATTTCCCTACGGTCGTCGTGCTTGCGACGTTAATTCATGTTTGTCGGAATTTCCACATTCTAAGATATGACATTTGAGAGACTAAATATTCATCGCAATATCCACAACATAACATCGCAAGAGCGTCGAAATAGTCGTCGCAAAATGACCCAAATTTGCTAGTGTTGCATAGGGTGAGGAAAATCTTGCTATAAAAGATGCCCCCTAATGTGTGAGTGTCTGTGATGGCCAAAATATATTATAATACCCAAAAGTGGAGTAATGGGGACCCACCTGGAAGAAATAGTTGTTCATTACAATATTTACTGACTTTTCATACATGGCTTCCAATTTTAATTACATTGTAGATCCATGTGAAAATATACCAAAAAATTGTCCATGGCCATGAACAGGAAAACACAAATTTGGTTACATGCCAAAGGTTGTCATAGTCATGAACAAGGCCTAGTAAAACGAGTCTCAAAATAAATATGAAGATATATGTATAAAATGGAGTACAATCTGATCTCCCATGATCACTGAATTCACACAGGTATTGGTCCAATGAAAAGGTAGCAATAGCTCAAGAAAGTTGCGACTATAAACTAATGTCTTCAAGTCTTCTACACAATCTGCCAAAGGTGCAATTCTACATCATCTGAATAAAGGAGTTGAGGTCGAACACAATGAGACTTTGTTTGATTATTGGTCATTGAGATATATCGTTAACAAATCCGAGACAACCTATCGATGATTAAAGTAGGTATCAAGGCACCGCGTACATTCTTACAAGTGTGAATAAAGGAGTCGGGCTAGAACACTTGAAGAATCCATCGATCAGGATACATTGATGTATTCCCAACTTTCGATGGTGAGAGAACCTGCCACTAATAACTCCAAGCCTCTAGGTACACATAAGACTCTAGGTATCGTCTCCATAATAGATGAGTTGAACTCAATGGAAGGAGACCCACTGAAAGAAGAGAATTAAGGCATCTCTCATCAATCAACATGAGTTACAAAGAAGGATCTTAATGATTTGGAGGAAATCAGATGAATAACATGTTCACGAACCAATGACCCTGTGCATTTTTTGTGTGTGTCAGGTGCAAGCGATACACGAAAAAGACCCTCTGAAAAACAACCAATGAGAAAAACTGCTGACAAAGGAGAGGAAACCACCAATAAGGGTAATGGCATCCAATACATTGCATGAATCCCAATGTGTGAATAGGTTTCTTGCCTTCAAACACTAGGGAAACCACCCAGTCAATGACCAATGATGAAATGCCGACTGTTGGGTTCAAGGTTACCTACCAATGAGGAAAGTAGGACCAGGGTGCACAATAGGACTACAAATTCATGTGATTGTGAGACAAAATGAGGGTATGGCCAACATGCAAAGTCAATATTTATGAGGAATGGCCAACACAGGTTGATATACATCCTTTGAACAAGAACATGAGACATATGAAAGACTCTGGCATCATAGACTCAATGATGAAACCATGAGATGTAGGAGGCATCAATCAAATTCTCCATAGGGACTGGAAGAGTAACCAATCATGGGAGTAAACTCTCTGTAACGATATCATCTTCCTAAGGTCATGCTTAACCCAAAATTATGATGACAAGTGGACTAAAAAAAAAAAAACTTTGTTCAAAGGCGACACGACTGCTACCAATATAAGATAATAATCATTTTTCGCCCATCTTTCTTTGGTTTTTCATAGTCAAATGAATGCTATGATATAGAGGAAACGAGTGTCGCAAGTAAGAAAAACTAGTTCCAATAGTAGAACATACCTATGCTCAATGCAAGGAGGTGCATGCAAGAGATGGACACTCAGGGGAATGTTCCCTCCTGAGTATAGGGTGTCAATTTGTGAAGGATATAAACAAGGCTCTGCTTGGTTGAGGATGAAAAACTACTGGGGGAAATGATTTATAATGAAAAGAGAGTATCGGAAATAGGCTCAATACTGCAAGCAAGGGCATGAGATGAAATCACAACTTAACGCCAGAAAATGTCATTTTTTGTAATCTTAGTCTACTTGGTTTGAAAAATGGATAAACTTGTACCAAATAAACATCCTTTAAAATCCAATTTACGAGTGTGAAAGAGACAATTTCACTCGACAATATTTTCTCTTTTTGAAAATGAGTCGAAAAAGAGCTTAAATCAAACTCATGATATTTAAAATCCAATTAACGATTGTGAAAGAGACAAATTCACTTGACAATATTTTTCATTTTTTAGACGAGTCGGAAAAGATCTTAAATCAGAATCATTGGGGGGTTTCTATGAGGCATGTCATGGGGGGGGGCAAGGCTCTTGTGTTGGACTTCTATGAAAGGTCGACATCTTATAAATAGCTGACACGGGCTTGGGAAAACCCAAATCTCTCCAAGTCAAGGAGGATAAAGTGCTAGCAGAGGCTACCTTCTCCATGATATATCGGATAATGTCTCTTACTTGAAACGACATAGGAGGAGGCATCATATACCCCACAAGACCATCCCAATCAAAGGGAACTTCTCTAGGACTTGAAGGGAGAGTACTAGGGGAGATTACTCAAGGATAGTACTTGGGGAGAGTAAAATTCTATGTTGTTCAGAAGGTGTGGTACTAGAAATGCTAATGATATGGCATAGAAGGTATAGAATTAGAACTAGAAAAGAGGGATCAACTAAAAACTGCATTGGTGTGACCACTTCTTCAACAATTGGTTGAATAGGATGCAAGACAACAGGGTCAAGAGGCACATCATCCCAAAAAATAGTAGTGGTGTCAGTTGAATATTGCATCGACACGACCATTGGTTGAATAAGATGTGAAACAATAAGGCCAGGAGACGCACCACCCTCAAAAATAGGATTGGGGTCACGTGATGATTCCATCGGCATGACTGCCGTGTCAATCAAAATAGAAATAGAGTCTGGGGAAACCACAGACGAATCAGAACCTAAAGGACCCCCAGGTGAGAAACACGCTTTCGGTATCCCAGTAGTATCAGGACACAAACGAGTAATATGATCTCCTGCTCAAGTCTTGCAAAGGAACTTGGGCTTACGTATGACACGTCTAGGATTTTGAATCATATTAATTCCCCCAACATCATTTACAATGTTTGGATACATGCTCTCAACAGAACTGGCAGAGGATGGAAATTCATCTCCTGCATGATGTACATAAGTTGGCGATGTGATGTTGGTATGACTCAAGGCGACTAGAGTGATTCCCCCAGCATGACTAGCAGCAGTTGGTTTCGAGTCTTCAACATGACTTGTAGAGGTCATCCACCAATATCCAACATGAATAGTAGTGGTTGGTGATGTAACTCCAGTAGGATTGGCCGTGAATAGACTGGTGACAGCGGTGAGTTGTGGCATTTGAGACCAAGGTATCGGGAAAGACTAGTTTTTGGAAATTGCAGGCTAAGAAGGGTTATGGTATACATCATGGCCCTATCCGGCAGGATATTATCCTCCTCCATATCGATTCATAAAGGGATGTAAGGGCATCGATATCGATGAATCCTCTTGCGAAGAGAAAGCGACATGACCAGGGTTACTCATGTGAGGATATTTGTTGTCCCCAGATGAAGGAACTTCATAAAGGGGATTGCCCATACTATAAAATTGACTTCCCCCAGATGAAACACCAAAGGACATACCGAGGTCCGCCATGGGAAAATCATTTGTAGGAACTAGAACAATAGAATAAGGATAGGTGGAAGGAGTGTAATAAGTAGAATGACCACCCATTTGATCACTTGCTTCTGGAAAAGTGGATTGATAGGAAGGAATATTCCAACCTCCTACCGTAAGAGTTGTTTGAGGGAAATGACTTCCACCAAATGAAAAGGGAGAATAAGGAGGCATCATGCCCCCAGACCCAGAACTAGGATTCACAGAGCATGGAAAGTGTGAAGACATGTCTAGAAGGGGTTACTTACAAACACGATTATGGGTTTAAGCCTACATGTAAATACACTATTTGTTGAGGGGTCCATTTGGATACTAGGCCTTGCTTTCAATTACCCCAAACTGCCCTAGTCCTATTACACACTTAGCTTTTACTTATTACTTTATTATTATTATTATATATATATATAGCATGTATCAGCTGCATCATGAACTCTCACAACCACACTATATGCTAGCTTTACTTTAGACTTACATTTTGATTATATGTGGCGTTGATTTCCTGGAAGCAATACATTCCAAGATCGACACAGACACCAAGGAGGGAGGAACCATTTCTTTCTTGTATATCACCCAGAGATCTCTAGATCCCACTAACCTTTGTTTTTATGTACATCACCAAAGAAAATAAAGAACCTACCTCACCATTCCAACCTTAGACGCATTGACTGAGCATCATAATTCTACATATCGTTATGAAAAGTGGATGGATTCATCCCCATGAAATGAGTGAACATCATGGGGGGGGTAGCGGTAAAGGAGGGATTCATAGGAACTCCACTATCCATGATAATGACAACTCAAAGCACGGTATAAAATCTTAAAGGTCTTCTAATAATCAAAGAGCACACCAAAAATAATCAAAAGGCCAACTATGGACACAAGCAATATAAAGTGGTTGAAAGGGACCTTCCTCTCTAAAGTAGGTATGTCTCACCCAAGAGGGGCCTGAGACTCCACTGCTAAATATTGGAGAAAACAAAATCAATTATAAAGGCCCTCATGGGATTAACAACCAGTCGGTCAGATCCCCCCAGAGAGGTAATCCTCCATAAAGGTTGTGTGTTTTTCGACTCTTATATGAGCCAAGGTACCTACAGAATAACCCTTGCAAGTAACCTATGTGGTACCTAAGTCAAGCAACTAAGAAACCACGGTATAACCGATACACATGCGAATAGTTGTAAGTCATGTCCACCATATGGGTAGGGTAGCAATTCTCAAAACATTGAAAGCATCACCTCCCACAAAGGTAAGGGCATTAGAAAGATCCCCATATACGAATAGATCTCTGGAAATATATCTGACGCTAAGAAGGTATCAGGGGGATATCCCTTTAAACGACCTCACGTGACCTCGTGCTTAACTCCGATGTAAGTGGAGCCTCCTGATATTACCGATTATACAATGGATTTGTCCACTCCCTTAGTCAGACACATATGTTGATTTAATATCCTTGGAGAAGTTTACTCACAAAATCCTATTTTGAGGCTCTGAATCCTAATCTAGTTTGTGCACCCTAGAATATATAATCGTTACTAAATACTCTAAAATGCCAATCAATTTAAAATGCCTAATATTTTTTTTATTTTCAATATAAGAGAATTAAAATGCAAGGATTGAACAACAACTTGATATAAATACTCTACTGTGTATAGACATAGATAACCCAAGTAGGATATCAAGGAGAAAAACACCCAGCCCAAGGTGCAAGGACAATCAAAATGAAAAGATGATGAGAAAGGCACCACCCAAAAATTCAACCAAAGACAAGTTTCTTGTCATTCCACAAACACTTAACAGTCACCACAGAGACCCAAGAAGACTCTTCAATCATCAAAACCTACCCAACAACCACCAAACCCAGCAATCAAGCAACAAAGGTTGATGTACGTGATTGTTCAATGGAAAAGAGTGTATGTACACAGCTTGAAGAAGTAAAACACACATATGTACGTGACTATTAAGAAAAACCCACGTATATGTGTCAAAACACAACCGGGCTAAGGAGAAGGCTAAGAAACTCAAACTCAGAGTGAACAGTCTTTCAAGCAATCAGACAACAAGAAACTCAATGTGAACGAGAGAAATCTAAGGAGAAAAAAACTCCAAACCCAAAAAAATAAAATATTTCCCCATTATGGTTGCCAATTTTGTTACAAGAAAAATCTCTCTATGGCTAGGGGTAAACCACAACAGAAAGAAATGACTGCATAAATCAACTCTAATCTCAAGTATGCTATATAAAAAAATATGCTAGCAAGACAAGATAAAATGTCTACCTCGTCCAGATGTTCGATGAAGTCCATCGTTGAGCACCTGACCCAAAGAAATATACCTGCAACTAGTTCTCAACAACCAAGCAACACAAGCATATGGTGATAATATATAATGTTATCACATTCAATAACATAATCCATCAACATTCATAACAAATACGCCCATGGAATAATAATTCAAATATTTGTGAGATATTAATTGGACGAGAAAAGAGTATTTATATTAAGATATAATCAGTAGAATTGAATGAGTTACAAACTTCTGTGTCGACACGGTTTAGAACCGAGAAACTAGGTTCCTTCCAAATTGGCCTCCACCAAAGGCAAGCTCATATAAGAGAGACAATGAAGTTCTCAATCAATAAGGGAAGAGCTTGGGGGTTGACCAATGTGTTTAGACTTAAAGGACAAAGGGATGCAGACTCAATGTGAAGTGAATAATTTCTCCAGAGTAACTTTTCTCTCAAAGTTGAATTATTTCTACTCTTTTCCATAGCTCCGATTTGGCCCATTTATAGCCTTCAAGTGGAATTGAAGGGCCTAGTCAGAACGTTTCCAGTATATAGAAGGCCAAGGATTATTGATTTCGTGACGTGACATGGAAACCCGACACCATTTTTTAATTTTGGGCACATTTCCCGATGTACATGGGTTATAGTGGTGCAACCTATGTATACGCATGCTGCAATATAGGCATGGCGGGTATATGTGGAAAAATAATATTTTTATCTCTAGGATTTTCAAAAAGGGACTTCAAGTCTGCATAGGAAAATGGAAAAAGGCCCTCTGCGCAACATTGCATAGGGTGAGACAAATCTTTCTATAACACCATGTTAGACACCTCTTCCCAAAGAAACATAGGCAACTCCTGGTCATGTATCATAGCCCTAGTAGCACTGATGGTAGACTTATTTTTTCTCTCCACAACCCCATTATGCTAAGGGTTGTATGAGACTATCAACTCCCTCTTGATCATTGCTTCCTTCTAGAAATCCTTGAAGTCATTGGAGGTGTACCCTCTTCTATTATACGACCTTGAGACATTTATCTTCTTCCTTGTTTATTTCTCCACTTGATATATGAACTCTTGAAACTGACTGAAGACCTCATCCTTGGTATTCATAAAGAAAATCCATGTTTTCCTGGAAACAAATATCAATAAATGTCACATAATATGATGATCCTTGTACTAATGCTACTAACATCATCACACTCACATATGAATGGATAGGATCCAATATCCCCTTAGACCTACTCTTGCTTCTTGGAAAATAAGCCTTGGATTTTTTACCAAGTGCACACCATCTACACACTCCCTGCTACTCAATATTGAACTTTGGAAGACCTATAACAATCCCCCTCAGAATAACCAATGCCTTGTAGTTTGGGTTTCCTAATATCCCATGCCACAACTCACATAGGTTGTCACTATCATGTACCAAATCTTGATCAATATTTTCCTACAACCTATGTAAAGCTCCCTCTCTAACCCCAATGTGTTGGTTGTGGAGCCTAATAATCTTCTTGATCCATAGGTTTGTTTCAATTGTGCTTAGATCTGATTTCTTGATGAGGGGGTGTGGGGGGGATTTCCCCCGACTACTATCGTCAGAGGGGTTTCGAGGGGGGCACGACAATTAATGGAGCCCCCCACTGGTGGGGGATTCTAGCGCAGTGCCCCCGAAGTGAAATTTTGGGAAAATGTTCCTTGTAAAATATTGTAATTTTGTAGTCAATCTAGACCCTATTGGATTAATGAGTGGGGGGGTGAATCAGTAATAGATAAATTTAATCCTTTTTAACCATAAAATTCAAGTGTGATATCAATGTAGCATTATCATCCAATAGTTTCAGAGTAAACAAAAAATGAACAAATGAGAAATCATACACATACATAGTACACCAGTTTTTTTACATTGGAAGCACCAACTTCCTTTGTTTTCCAACTGCAACTGGAAGGAGGCTCCAAGTGTAATTAAAATGAGAGACCCTTGCCTCTTATTTATACTTTTATGTAGATTCCTCAAGGGGTTACCTTCTAACCATCTTAAACCACTTTCCTTATTTTAGGGCTAACCCACTTCTAACCACTTGTCCACTTAGTAATTTATTCATTAACTTTTTATTTAAATAATTTATTTTGTATCCACTTTGAATTATAGTACACTCATCACTTCACTTTATTATTTAAATAATTTCTTCTTTGCAACCACTTTGACTACTTTGACCTTTTAGGGCTTCTAAATGACTCATGAGGGTTCTCCAACTTCACATGGCCATAAATCTCTAACCGTGAGGAGTTATGTGACATTCCACATACCACCAGAAATGGCATGACATGTACTATCCATATAGAATATTATTACCTTCAAATATATTAAAACACATACCATTATACATCAAACAATCATGGGTCCATTACCCAAACCTTTGTGCTACAAGAATTCGCTACCAGACTTTCTTCAAGGATTGACATCAATGACAAACAACCCAAATAATCAACGATCTCCCTCTTTGGCATTGATGGAAACACTCTGATGCAATACTAAAGTCATATCACTCATGCTCCTACTTGTGACCATCACTCTCCTAGAACCATGCCTTTGTTCTCTTTATCCAATCATTTACCTTTGCATATGATAAATCTCCCCCACTTTGTCATCAATGGAAAAGGTATCTTTCCATATGGGGTTGCTCCCCCTGACTCAACTCTTCATGAAACTGATCTCCCAACCTGAATTGTCCTCTTTATGGTGCTTCCTTGTGTAAATCTAGGACATGTAAGATAAGCGTTCAAAAGAATTCATATTGGAGTAGAAATTACTTGGAGTCTTTGGCGAAGATACTTAAAGGATTCCCTTGAAAGAAGTTTTGTAAACATGTTTGCCACTTGTTCTTTCGTGCCCACATATTCAACTATGATGTTCTTCTCTACAAATTGTTCCCATAGAAAGTGATACTTTATTGGAATGTGCTTCGTCTTGGAGTTCATCATCGGGTTCTATGAGATACTGACGATGCTTGTATTATCACAATAGATTGGAATGGGCTCATCATACTCAACCTGTATATCTGTCAAAGTTTGTTTCATCCATAGAACCTAAGTACAACATATTGTTGTTGCAATATACTCTTCTTCGGCTATATATAAAGATATTGATGATTGTTTCTTACTTATTCAAGATACTAAACACTCACCCAAGTAAAAGGTTGCTCCACTAGTGCGTCATCAGTCATCAATGAAACCTACCCAATCTGCATCTGTGTAGGAAATAAGTGATAGATCCTTTCCTTTTGGATACCATAATCCAAACACTTCTATTCCTTTGAGATATCTGAAAATCCTCTTCACTGCTAATACATCTGATTCCTTTGGTGCTTCTTAAAATCGTGCCACCTATCCAACTGCTTACATTACATTTGGTCTAAATGTTGTCACATATAGTAAGCTACCAATCATTGACATGTATTGCCTCTGGTCTGTAGAATTTGAATCATCATCTTTTCTCAACTTGCAACTGGTTTGCATAGGAGTGGTAACTGGTTTGCAATCTTACATTTTGAACGTCTTTAGCATTTCTCTGATATACTTAATTTGAGTAATAAAAATTCCTTGGTTGCTTTGACATATCTGAAGACCCAGAAAGAAGGATAGTTCTCCGAGTAATGACATTTCAAATTCATTATGCATATCCTTTGCAAATTTTTGGCTTAACATGTCATCAGTACTTCCAAAAATAATATCATCAACATAAACTTCAATTAATAAAATACTATCTTGAGTTACCTTCATGTAGAGGTTATTGTTTGCACTTCCTTTTCTGAACCCTATCTGTTGTAGATATTTATCCAGTGTAGAGTACCATGATCTAGGAGCCTGTTTTAGACAATACAATGCCTTCTTCAATGTACAAACATAATCTGCGTTCTTTGAAAACTGAAATCCTTCTGGTTGTTCAATGTAGACTTCTTCTTCAATTTCCCCGTTCAAAAATGTTGATTTGACGTCCATCTGATACACTTTAATATTCTTTGAGCATGCATAAGATAAACGAAATTGGATTGCTTCCATTCTGGAAACTGGGGAAAATGTCTCTTCAAAGTCGATTCCTTCAACTTGTGAATATCCTTTACATACCAATATAGCTTTGTTCCTTGTAACTTTTCCATCTTCATTCAATTTATTTCTGAAAACCCACTTTGCGCCAATCACATTCTTATTCTTTGGTCTTGGAACCAATTCCCAAGTGTCATTATTCTCTATTTGATCCAATTCTTCATCCATGGCCTTATTCCATAATTCATCCTTGTTGGCCTCTTCAAAAATGCTTGGTTCAATTGTAGATAAGAGTGCTAGGGGCATTTGTTCTAGTGAATGGATTCTTCTTCTAGTCTCAACTCCTGCATTTTTGTTTTCGATAATCTGATCTGAAGGATGATTCTTCTTTATTCTTTTTCAAGGTGTATTTGGAGGAACTTGTTGAACTTGATCTTCTACTTCTATCTAATCCTCTTCATCTTCCCTTTCTACTTCTTCTTCATCTTTTGCTTCTTCTTCGTAAAGTTGTTCCATTGATTCATTTTCTTCTTCCTTTAATTCTCGTCCACCTGTTTCATAAATTGTTACATTGATGATTTCCACAACTGTGGTCAACCTCAGATTGTAACACTTGTATGATTTCCTTGTACTTGAGTAACCAACAAGTACACCTTTGTCCACACGATAGTCGAACTTTCCCATTCTGTCATCCTCTCTTTTGATGTAGCATTTGCTTTCAAATAATCTGAAGTGCTTCACATTTGTTGGTCTTCCTTTCCATAGCTCGTAGGGCGTTTTGTCATTGTTGTTTCTAAGAATTACTTTGTTTTGAATGTGAACTATTGTATGCACTGCATGTGTCCAAAAAATGTCTGTCAATTTTGAATCCATTAGAATTGTTCAATCCATTTCCTGTAATGTCTTGTTCTTTCTTTCAACAACTTCATTCTGTTGAGGTATCCTAGAAATGGAGAATTGTATTTTTATTCAATGCCTTCTGCAGTAGTCCATAAATTCCTTTGAAGTGAACTCTCCTCCATTATCAGATCTCAAACATTTTATTTTTGAATCCATTTCATTTTCAACCATTTCCTTGTAGACCTTGAAGTTTTCAAAACCTTCTGACTTATTCCTGAGAAAGAAAATTGCAGTCATTCTTGTATAATCATCAACTAATAACATAAATTGTTTCTCACCTTTTAAACCCTTTGTTTTAGTTGTTCCAAATAGATCAGTATGCACAATTTCCAGTGGTCTTGTCATTGAATATTCTTTTGATTTGAACATGGTCTTTGTTTTCTTTCCTTGTTGACAATGCTTGCATAAAGTGTTGGTTGGTTTCGTGATCTGGGGCATTTCTCTAACTGCTTCCTTTTTTTTTACTTTGAAAAGCTTATAAAAGTGTATGTGGCCCATTCTTTTGTGTCATAGCCAACTTTCATCTTCCTTTCCTAGACAACACTTTTCATTTCCAATTTCACTTAATACATATATGTTGCTTGAAGTTCTTGCAATTATTGGAATCAATTTTCCTCAACCTTTGTTAAGCCCTAATATTGGCTCATTACCCCTTAATTGGGGCATATTAGATTAGTAATGTTATTTTATTTATGTTGGCCTCAGGCCATTAGTTATAATTATACCTCCTAGTCTCTTATATATACCAATGAGACATTTTCATTTTGAATCATCTTGTACTTGAAAATTTAAGTGGGGTAAAAGGAGGTTGCCCCCTCGAAGAGGATTATTATCTAAAATTATCTCTTTTTCAAGGCATTGAGTACTTTTTTTGATGATTTTTTATGCTATATTGATATTTGGTTCTTAACATATGGTATCAGAGCTCAAGGTCTTGGGGTTTCACTGCTACATCTGAGACACCTTGGAATTTTCACTATAACTTTTCTTTTTCAATGTCTCAGAAGGAAGGGCTTGGAGGATATTTAGTAGACAGATCAAGGTACGTTGGTCTCAAAATTCAGCTCTTGAGGCCTTATACTTTCATAGATACAACCTGTACAAGATAGGGTTCTGGAATCGTCCTGAATTGAGTCATTGCGGAATTTTCCCTATAAAAAACTTTTTTGTAATGTTTCAGACCCTGATCTTTGGAGGATATTTACAAAAATTAGTAAAGTATATTTGGTAAAAATTTCAGCTTCTTGGTCATCTTAAATTTGTAGATACACCCTGTGTAAGATAGGGTATATGACTAGTCCTATTGACTAGTCTCAAGAAGGTGTTCCAGGTAAAACAATCATAAATTATTCCTAGAGTATCCAAATTATGTGGGACTGGTTGCATTGGATCGTGGCCAGTCTGTAGTATTTCGAGTGTGAGTTTCAGAATTTTATATCAATTATTTTGTGCGGGGCACACTATACAAGTGAGATCTCCTAGAAATGCAAAAAATCAGCAATTTGTGAGGAAGTTACTGTAAATTCCACTTGGCACATCCAATTTTGATCAGACCTGTGGCATTGTAGAGAAGAAATATCAGAGAAATACATAAAAGAAATTTTCATACCCAGAAGGGCCGAAACTTGGGAGATACAACAGAAGAAATATTGTCTAGCAGAACCACCTCAAAATCAAGGTTCAAAAGTGATACTTGGCCAACATGCCACCTAAAAAGGGAACTTCTACACCAAATAAGCCTCCAAAAAATCCTACTTGGAATCTTGATGAAGGTGAAGAAATGCGTAGGGACATAAATGAACTACAAAATAAGATGGATTCAATGGAAGCTAAGTTGGATACTATTATAGATTCAATGGAAGCTAAGTTGGATACTAAGATAGATGGTTTAAAAGGGGAGATCATGGAAGTATTGAAAAATTTCATAACAGAGAATACACCTAAAAGTGAAAATGCATCCCACGAAATTCATGATGAAGACACAAGGAAGGTGAATCAAGAATGGAGAAACTCCAACTTTGGTTTTAAGACCAACCACGTTCCTAAGATTGATATAAGGAAGTTTGATGGCAAGGACCCAATCACATGGATACTTCAGATGGAGCAATTCTTTGATCTCCATAATGTGCCACATACACAAAAGGTACGAATTGCTTCTTTATATTTAGA
>ML781177.1:597558-616322 GCA_009831015.1 Picea engelmannii | reverse complement strand
TCATCTTGTACTTGAACATTTAAGTGGGGTAAAAGGAGGTTGCCCCCTCGAAGAGGCTTATTATCTAAAATTCTCTATTTTTCAAGGCGTTGAGTACTTTTTCTGAGGATTTTCTATGCTATATTGATATTTGGTTCTTAACAACCTTATTTTCTTATCTCGCACTTCTGTGAATCGAAAGTAATTTTATGACCTTGGTCACACATTTGACTTTCACTTAGAAGATTATGTTTCATATATTCTTGTTTCCAATTATAATTGTTCATTTTCCAATGATTTTAGTAGAATCATCATTTTCGAAGGATACTGATCCATCTCTTTCCTTTCTTAATGTAAGAAAACTATCTTTATTTCTTGTCATGTGTTTTGAACAACCACTGTCAACATACCAACCACGTTTCTTTTGCTTAGCTTGCAGAGTGAGTGTGCATACTTCATTGCTATATTGATTCTGATTTCTTATTCATGTTCTCTTATGAGGTTTCTATCTGTGACTGTTGTAGTTCTGTTGTGGTTCTCTAGGAGGGACTTCCATTCTACAATTTTTGGCCATGTGTCCAAAGTTGTTTCACTTGTATCATTCCACTTCAGTGCTCAATGATTCAAACCTGGTGTAGCTTCTTCTCTGTCTTTCAATAGGCCTTCTTGGATAACCATTTTGTGTATGACTTTCAAAGTTTTTTATGTTCTTCTTATTAGCTCTGCAATTTACAACTTTATGTCCAAAATTATTGCATGCATAACATAAACCAAAAAATATAGTTTGATACCTGGGAGTTGAACATATTCTGAAATGAGTTACTTTTATGAATTCTTCTTCTTCCCGGGGCCTATTTGTTTCTGTCGGTCGTTGATTTTGAAATATGAATCTTCTCGGTGCAGGAGTGTCCCTGTAATCTTCCTTGTAGGTATTATTATCCTCTTTGATTGTTTCTGCATAAATTTTTGGATCTTTTTCTTGTTCTGTTGTTTTGGAGCTTGATCCCTTTTCTGTCTGATTATATCCAAGTCTGGACTTGTCATGATGGGGATTTTGACTGTTGATAATGTCATTTAAAAATTTTGAGTTGTTCTACATATTTCTCTTTTGAGGATCATTTCTCAATGTGACAATCTTTGCTTCCAAATCTCCAATGATCATGTCTCTTTCTTCTAGATGTTCTATGAGTGCTTCTTCAATTCTTTTATCTTTTTCTATTTGAATCTTAATTTCATGATCATTTGTTCTAGTTCTTGATTGTCTTCTTTCTTGTCTAGTTATGCTTGTAGCTTCTTTTTTTTCTTATTTTCTCTTCTTATAACTTCTATGGCACTCAACAATTCTTCTCGGTAGTCAACTTCTACCTCTTCATATTCTTCTTCGGTGTATTCTTTATCAGATTATTCTACTACCATGAATATAAATTTGTCTGTCTCACTGTCACTAACTTCATCTTCATCTGATGAGGAGATGTCTTCTTTGGTGCATAAGATTTTATTGAAAGATTTATTTTTGATTCTTTTGCCTTTATATGTTTGTTTGCTATTTGAGTAATCTTCATCATTCCTCTTATTTTTCTTATGGGGACATTTGTTAGAAAAATGACCAATACCATCATAATTAAAGCAAATCAATGGAAGCTTACCTTTATATCTATCATTGGTTCCCTTGTTCAATCTTCTGACAAAGTTGGCCACTTATTCTTCATCATCTTCTGAGAAGTCACTGTTGTTGTTATGCTCCTTTTGCTTTCCCTTTTTATTTGACCTTTTGGATGCTTTGAAAGATGCTTCTTTTATATCTGGATTTTCCTATTCAGTTCTCATTTCATATATTGTGAAGATTCCATGTAGTTCATCCATGCGTATTGAGTCTAGATCTGCTCTTTCTTCTAGTGCTAATATCTTAGGATCAAATATCATAGGAAGAGATATTAGTACCTTTTGAATAATTACAGATTCTTCAATTTATTCTCCCAATCCTATGATTGCATTCGTTGTTTCATCGAATCATAAGAAGCAAACTACAATATTCTCATCTTCCTTCATATTTAGTTGTTCGAATTGACCTCTGTAAGTTTGAAGTTTTGTTGCTTTGACTTTTGAATATCCTTCATAAATATTTTGAAGTTTGTCCCAAATCTCTTTAGAGGATTTACTATGTACAACTTTGGTATATACTAATTCACCAAGACCATTCAAAAGTGCATTTGTGGCTTTGGAATTATTTTGACCGAGTTTCATTGCTTTTTCACTTGTTCGAGGAACTATTGGTTCTTTGTATCCATCTACTACTAATTGCCAAATTTCAAATCCATGTTACTCTATATATGTTTTCATCCTTCTGCTTCAGAATGCATACTTCTTTCCATCAAAATGTTGTATTCTGTTTTTATACATGTTGTTGCTCTCCATGATATACCTTTCCATTGTTAAGTTGGTTTCTAAAGGAACCTTCTCTGATACCAATTGTTGGATTACTAAGAGGGGGGGTGAACCAGTAATAGAGAAATTTAATCATTTTCAACCATAAAATGTAAGTGTTATATCAATGTAGCATTATCATCCAATAGTTTGAAGAGTAAATAAACAATGAACAAATGAGAAATCATACACATACACAATACACTAGTGTTTTTACGTGGAAACCCAAAGCAGGAGAAAACCACGGAATGATTTTTCTTACATGTCTTTAAGAATTAGATTCATTGGAAGCACCAACTTCCTTTGTTTTTCAGTTGCAACTAGAAGCAGGCTCCAACCCCCTAGTTTCTCAGGCTACAACCTGAGGGAAGCTCCAACTCCCCAATTCTCTAGCTACAACCAGAAGGAGGATACAACCCCCTATATTCTCTGGCTACAACCGAAAGGTGGCTACAACCACCTGTCCTTTCCCCGTCAAACTTCCTTGTCGTAGAAGTAGAATCATGGAACCACTGTCACACTATCACTATGAGTTATACTATTGTAAACCTGTACCAATCAACCTGCACCAAACAACATGTAACAACCTGTAATCAACCTGTACCATAAACAAGTGCATCAACCATGCACCAACCTGTACCTCAACATGTACCATCAACGAGTGCATCAACCATGCACCAAATATGTACCAATCATGCATCAAATACACATAAACTATGACTCATCAAGATGTACCAACATCATAAACTATACACCTCATGCATGTGCCAACTCATCAACTACTTGTCTCAACCATGTACCCAACATGTACTTCAACCAAAATCCCTCATCAATTTCATCATCCAAATCTGATTTATAACTTTGTAATAGACCTATTGTATATGATCACATACCTACAAACCTTCCTTAATTTAACAACAAGAGACTAGCATTTTCATCAAACTTTACTTTAGTCTCACATGACTAATTTTGGATTAGTCAACAACCCTAACTTGAAATAATAATAACTATGTACCTGTAATGAATAAATATATGAAAATAGTACACAATGTTCTTTAGTGTATTTATGCAATTCCTCCAGGTTTCACTACGTGGAACCTATCAGAAAAGGAGTTATAGAAAAAATGGCATACCTTGTTGAATTATGGCTTATTCTAGAGAGATAACTTGTAGAGCGTTCCCCACACAGAATATTTGATGTAAGGATCTGAAAATGGTACACAGAATACTAAAGAGTGTACTCTAACCAATACATTTGCTCTTATGGAATTTGGATCTGTTAGGAAGAATTTATGACATTTTTACCCGAAACACCTTTTTTAGACTAGTTTAAGCACTAGCCACAAACCCTATTTTCCATGGAGTGTAACTCCAAAAATACAACGACCCACAAGCTGAATTATTTATCACAACTACTTGGATATGTTTCCTCAACGACCTCCATATTTTTCGGTCTGAATAATTCTAGAAAAAATATTTATTGTGAAAATGGTGAGATGACCTGTAAATAACATACCTTAGAAATCATCATCAAAAGAATATATCCTCCCTTGAATTTTGGCCTTCTTTACTTCACCTTCCCTCTGAAATGTGTCTTAGATATCCTTTAGTTACCTTAGTCACTTGTATATATTCAATATGCTCAAGTGTAATTAAAATGAGAGACCCTTTCCTCTTATTTATACTTTTATGTAGCTTCCTCAAGGGGTTACCTTCTAACCATCTTAAACCAATTTCCTTATTTTAGGTCTAACCCACTTCTAACCACTTGTCCACTTAGTAATTTTTCCATTAACTTTATTATTTAAATAATTTCTTTTGTATCCACTTTGACTTATATTACACTCATCACTTCACTTTATTTTTTAAATAATTTCTTCTTTGCAACCACTTTGACCTTTTGGGGCTTATAGATGACTCATGAGGGTTCTCCAACTTCACATGGCCATAACTCTATAACCGTGAGGAGCTATGTGACGTTCTACATACTACCGGAAATGGCATGACATGTACTTTCCATATAGAATAGTCTTGCCTTCAAATATATTAAAACACATACCATTATACATCAAACAAACTTGGGTCCATTACCCAAACCTTTGTGCTACCAGAATTTCTTCAAGGGTTGAGATCAATGACAACCAACCCAAATAATCAACAGACCCTTCATTATAAGGTCACAGATCCGATGGTAGAAGTTGTGTTAGGTATTTTTCCCTAGAAGGAAACCCTCTTTTATGAGGGAATTGTATTGTGGTTGTGTGTGATAGTAAATATTTGTTTCCAAGGGAGGAGACCGTGAGAGAAAGAAAAGGAAGTTACAGCGAGCATGTTCTAGGTTGTATCCCTTCATTTTCCTATATAATATAAAAAATGAAGGACCTGTAAATTTCACTGGTGGACGTAACCCACACTAGGTGAATCACACATATTTGTGTCTTTATTGTATTATGTATATTTTTTGTTTTATTTCCACATTTTTTTTATTGTATTGCTCAATGATCCTATTTTTCTAATACAACGACCACTAATGTGTCCAGGATATATTTCTCTAGATGTTTGATTACTTTCCTTATATAAAAATTAAAAACAAAACCCCTTATCCTCCATAGATGAGACTGAGAAAAAAATCTTCTTCAAACCTGGTACATAAAGCACATTATGGGCATCCAACGAACCTCTTGACTCGAGCTGGAATGTAACATTTGAGTCCCTCTATGTCAGACTGTTAAAAAACTTGCATGCTTCTGTCATATGAAAATATGCACCATTGTCTAAGAACCAAGCACTCCCCCCAGCTGTGCTAGAAGAAAGGAAATAAACTAGTGATAAATCCTTCTCAAACTTCACTGCAAACTCATATAGTTGTGTCTTTGCTAATTTTGTTGTTTGCGTCTTTCCTTTACCTTTCTTCTTCTCTAGACATTGAGATGTATAATTTTCTTTCTTATGACATGAGAAACACTTGATTTTAATTAAGTCCTTATTCTTCCCTAGTTTTGATGATCCTCCATCACTATTACCCTTCTTGATAGAACTCTTTCCTTTTCATTTCTTTTTCTTACTGAAAATATCCAAGTTCTCATCACTAATTCCCTGCTTTCTACTCTTGGATTCCTCCCAAGTTTCTTCCTGAATGCAATCATCCAAAAGTCTCTTCCAATATGGGAGATGTTCTCGAGCACAGACTCCCTTGAAAAATGGTTCCCATGACTTGGGAATACTATTTAATGTCACATTCATGAGCTCTGCATCCTCTATTTTCCGTTATGGTTGCAAGTTGATCACGCACTTGTGCGATCTTCATGAAATAACTGATACATTGTCATATCTAGACATTTGCACTGAGCCAAGTCTATTCCCTAAGACCATCTTCTGATTCATGTTTGTGCTCTGAAATAATCCTACCAAGGCATAAAACATCTCTTTGGACTTATTCTTCTCAGATAAGTGAGGAATTAGATGATCCTGCATGGAATCCAAGATGACCCTCTATGCTTTGATCTCCTTCTTCTCATGAGTTGTCAAAGCTACTAGATTTGTCGGTCAAGCAACTAATTTGTCCACTAACTCCTAAAGGTCATACTCTTTTAATGCCAAATTCACTCTTGCTTTCCAAGATAGGAAGTTGTATGATCCATCCAATTTGTCTTCAAATCTCAATGGTGTTGTTTCCATCCCTAAGACATGATAAATTTCCATGGAACTAACTTGTTGCAAAAATTTCACCTATACTAACTTGTACAATCATGTATGTGCCTATCAAAAATGAACCACGTGTATGTATGTGGATTTACTTACTGGAAATCGTGAATGTATGTGCATGTTCCTTCTACAACCTATGTACAACTCCATAAAATTGCAAAACCCCAGCTCTACCACAATATGACTGTTTACCTGAAATATGTCCTTCGATTTCTACCTATTGGCTATGGATCTGCTAAGATCTTTGTTAGGTACCTAGCCTCCCTAGCCCCTCACATAGGTAGAATAATATATTTTTGATGTAATAAAGGTCGGCATTAGTTTACAAGACCTATTTAATAAATGAGAACAAGTCAATGTAATAGTACCTAATAGAAGCTTCCGCTTCTAGAAATATCTTCCACTAGAAGGTTCTTTAGAAGACAAAATTACTATAAATAAGAGTAGGAGGCATGATAAGACTTTGTCTTGAGAATTATTGTAATAGATCTCTTCTCTATTAGATCTTTCCCCCTCGAAGAGGATATTGAACATTGCTTTCTTTGAATAAATATATAATTTCTAGTGTTTCTCTTCTCAATATTTTGTTGTTCCATTGATATCAGTCAAATATTCATGTTTCCTCATATTATATTACATTTGGTACCTTACAAGTGGTATCAGATATATTTCCTTGGCAGGAATTATGGGTTAATTATTTTCAGGGTAGATATGTATTCCAGCGTATTAAAACTACAGTGATTTGTTGTTCAACGTATAAATATATGGTTAGGGAAGCATACACATAGGAAATACAAGAGGTATTTAATCTTACATTGTTGGAAACCCTTGTAACCCATGTTGGTACTCCTTCAAGTTGTATCACATCAGACAACACATGTATACAGACTAGCCTAGATATCTTGAAACCCTCCATATATCAACTGATCAACCTCCTAACTATTATAGTGTCACTAAGAACAATACCCAGAAAGATACTCTCTAGTACTTGGGTAATCAGGTAGTATGACTAAGGGTACTATCTAGCCTCCTTGGATGGTGCCCTAAGATATTGGGTTGAGTACTACTATTTGACCCTGCACGTATTTCAGAGAGATATAGCACATGAAAAACCATTCTCTGTAGAAATCCTGAACACCCTAACCCTTGGGACGGAAACAAAATAGAAAAGGAACATACAATATCTATTGTTGTGCAACCTTGCCTCCTGCATTTGGCTTGCAAAATTACTACACATTTATTCTTGTTAAGAATATGGGCATTTTTTCACTGTCGTATTATTCAGATCATAGTGGTCGCATCGACACCCTTATTTGGGACCTGTCCCATTGGATTCCTCTCTTTTCCCTAATTATTGTGGTACCTATCATTTTTTAGACAATTTGTTTCATGGACCCAACCCCTTTCTCGACACCCTTAATTGGGCCCTATCCCATTGGATTCCCCTTTTCACCCCGATCACCATGATACCTATCACATGTCACCATTTTTTTCTGTGGTCCCACCCACCCTTCCTGAAACCCTTATTTTCCACCTATCTCTTTGGATTCCTCTCTTTTCCCTATCTGTCATGATAACCCTCACCTATAATTTTTTTAGTGTTGAGTCACCAGCCTATTTTTTCCTCTGCCTAAATGGCCACCACCCACGCCCAATAACTCAATACCTTGATTTACGACAATATATAGAATAAGGAGGACATCAAGACTCTCAATTCCAACATTAGCATTCTCAATTCCTCTTTTCAAACTCTAGAAGACCAATGTTCCCACATCAAATACACACTCGACCAATTTATGAGTCGCTCCCTGAACCCTACCTCTTCTGAACAACCTTCCTATCAGGAAAACAATGACTCTTCCCATTACCAAGTTCCTCATTCCACTCACCTTCTTCAAGACCTCCTCCTTCCCATAATTGAGATGAACAAATTTGATGTCTCTGATCCCATAGGATAGGTCACTCAAATGGAACATTATTTCTCTTTACATGGAATTACTGATGATTTATCCAAGCTTCATTATGGTATCCTACATTTGGATTTAGAACACTAGAAATGGTGGCAATGGCATAGAAAGGCATGTCAATGGTATGTTGTTTGGACACATTTTTTGTAGATCTTTATGACTGCTTTGACTTCGAAACCTATAATTTAGGTCAATTGACCAAGTTGAAGTAGTCTGGTATAGTGGAAGACTTTATTTCTACCTTTAAGCACTTGGATTTTAGAAGGGATGGCATGTCAGATGCCTTTCTTGAGGAATTCTCTATCAGTGGTTTGAAAGATGAAATTTGTGCCAATGTTCTCATGGCCTGCCCCCAAAATTGGATGGAAGATACTCAACGAGCCAAGGAATCCCAACATATTGTCTCCTCCTAGACGAAAATACCATATTTTCTTCCTCATCCTAAACCCATGTTAGGGACCTAACCTCCCTAACCCCTCACTTTGGTAGAATAATATATTTTCCATGTAATAAAGGCCAATATTAATAAGGCCTAGTAATAATGAAGAATAAGTCAAACGTAAGAAGAACTAATAGAAGCTTCCATATTCTATAATATCTTCCTCTAGGTTGTTCTTTTGATATATATATTTAATATAAATAGGATTCGAGGGCATGAGAAGTTTTGTCTTGAGAATTATTGTAATTGAGAACTGCTCTGGTGGAGGTTGCCCCCTCGAAGAAGAAAGTGTTCATTGTTTCCTATTAATAAAGGTATTATTTTGGTGTTGTGGTTTCATCTATTGTGGTGTTCCACTATTATTCTCTGCAATATTTATGTTTTCAGCTATTATAATAGATATGGTACCTTACAAGTGGTATCAAAGCACTTTCCTTGGTGGAAAATTTTGGGTTTTTTTTCCAGGGTAGAGACGTATTCCTACATATTAAAGCTACAAATATCTATCGTTCAACGCATAAATCCATGGTTGGGGAAGCATACACGTAGGAAATACAAGTGGTACTTAAGCGCACATTCTTGGCAACCCTTATAATCCATGTTGGTACCCTTCTAGTGGTATCACATCAAACAAAACTTGTATATGAATCAACTTAGAGATCTTGAATCCCTCCATAGATAAATTGATTAGTCACCTGACTGTTATAGCTCCACCAAGAAAAACACTCGGGAAGATACTCTCTAGTACCTAGTTAGTCGAATAGTACGACTAAGGGCACAGTATAGCCTCCTTAGTTGGTGCCATGAGATACTAGGCCAAGTACTACTATTGGACCCCGCACATATATCATAGAGATATAGCACAGGAAAAACCCTTATCTATAGAAACCCTGAATACCCTAACCCTTAGGACAAAAAAAAAAACTGAACAGACAAGATCTATTGTCGTGCAAATTTAGCGATCATTTAAAAATAAAAATAAAATCCCGTGGACCCAAACCCCTTTCGTTCCCCTTATTTGGGACTTACCCCAATGGATTCCCCTCATTGACTTAATCGTTGTGATACCCTTCACCCATAACCCCTTTTATGTGTGGTCCCACCTGTCTCTTTCTATTTCCCCCCTTCATCATGGCCCACACCCATAGCTAGGACCTTGAAGCCCACCTTAGTTCCTTGTCCTCTTATTTCGCAGAGACCCAACATGAAGTGTGGAATCTCAGTGCCAATGTTACCACAATCAATAAAAACATGCATTCCACCATAGATGAAAAAATGGAAATTGTGAAGCAGGACCTCTCTACCCATATTGCATCCTTCACTAGCCAAATCTATGCCAAGATGAATATCACTGGAGAGCTTACCTCCTATGACCCACCTTTGCACCCCGAAGGTGAAACTTCCTCCAATTTCCAGAATTTTC
Organism: Picea engelmannii; assembly: GCA_009831015.1. Lineage (NCBI taxonomy): Eukaryota > Viridiplantae > Streptophyta > Pinopsida > Pinales > Pinaceae > Picea > Picea engelmannii. The sequence goes on along the minus strand of ML781177.1, from coordinate 606,385 downwards.
AACCCCATCACTTCCAGTGTGACATACACCTTCCATGTGTGGATTGACCAAATTTGATGGCTCAGATCCCATTGATTGGGTAACTCAAATGGAACACTATTTCTCTTTACATGACATTAGGGAAGAGTTGGAAAAACTCTGATATTGTGTTCTCCATATAGATCAAGAACGTTGTCAATGGTGCAAATTGAAAAAAAATGTCTGCTAAGGGTATGTGGATTGGAAACAATTTGTTGCAGAGCTTTATGAGCGCTTTGACACTTACACCAACCATTTAGGCCATTTTACAAAGTTGAAACAATCTGGCACAATAAAAGACTTTATAGCTTCTTTTGAGCAATTGGCTTTCTGCACGGAGAGCATGTTTGATGATTTTTTCTGATAATTCTTTATCAATGGCCTCAACGATGATATTTGTGCCCATGTCGTCATGGTTGGCCCTTAGATTTGGGTGGAAGATACTAAAATATCTAAGGAAGACCAACAGGTTGTCTCTTCTCAAACCAGAAAAACCTCCTTTATTCCTCTCCCTAAACTAGTCACTCCAACTCCTCCTTCCACTCCACTAAAGATTCAAAAATTAAATCGGGAAGAAATGGATGAACTCCAACTCAAGGGTATTTTTATAATTGTGATGACAAATATTTTCCTAGGCATAAGTGTAAGGAAAAAAATATTTTTATGGCCATCTCTGAGGATGTTTCTGAAAAAGATGTCTAGGCTCCCTTGTGGCCGAATCACTTGAAAACATTGACCTGAATCCACCCTTAGACCCCCCAGAAGTTGAACTGATCATTTCCTTGAATGCGTTCACCATCTTCTCTCATCCCCAAACCCTCAATCTCATTGGTTACATTAAGAATAAGAAGTTCATCATCCTCATTGAAAGTGGTAGCACCCATAATTTTATTCATCGTCGCATTTCCCAAGAAACTAATTTACATATATGATTATTCAACAACTTTCAAATCATGATTTCCAATGGTGGGTCCATGAAATGTGGGGGGCATTGTGAAAATGTACATCTCCAAATTGGTCAATACCACATGAAATCTCATATGTTTGCTATCGACATGGGTGGTTGTGACATTGTGCTAGGTGTCGAATGGTTAAGGAATATGGGCCCCATTCTCATGGATTTTAAGGAATTAACCATGCAATTCAACCATGAGGGCCAACAGTATGAATTCCAAGGAATCACAACAGATTCCCATGAGATCATGAGTTCCCATCACATGGAAAATCTCTTAAAAAAAGGTCATTCTTAAATTATTGCACAACTCCATTCCATTCAAGCCACTGAGACACCCTGTGTGCCTCCTGGCCTCCAATCCATCCTCTCCAAACATCAAGCTATTTTTTCCACTCCCTGGGGACTTCCTCTTCCAGTGGTTTTCGTGATCATTCCATTCCCATCGTACCTGGTAACCTTCCTCCCAATGTTCGTCCCTATCATCATCCCTTTAACTAGAAAAATGAAATTGAGAAAATTGTTCAAGAAATTCTCATCACGGGCGTTATCCATCCTAGTACTAGTCTCTATTCTTCTCTTTTGGTCATGGAACTTAAGAAAGAAGGATCTTGGTGCATGTGTTCTGAATTTTGCGCCCTCAACAAACTCACATCAAAGACAAATTTCCCATTCATGTCATTGATGATCTCTTGGATGAATTAAGAGGTGCCCAGTTCTTTACTAAACTTGATCTTCGTTCTGGCTACCACCAGATAAGAATGAAAGAGACAGACATTCCTAAGACTACATTTCGAACTCAGGAGGGCCACTGTGAGTTCTTGGTCATGCCCTTTGTCTTGTGTAATTCTCCCTCCACTTTCCAAAGCCTTGTGAATCGTGTCTTTCATCCTTTTCTCCATCATTTTGTCTTCATTTTCTTTGATCATATTCTCATCTATAGTAAAACCTCAACAACCCATCTTGCTCATGTGAATCGAGTTCTTCATTTACTCTCTCAACACAAAAAAATTCGCAAATAATACAAATGTGTTTTTGGAGCCTCGAAAGTCAAGTACTTGGGTCATATTTTTGGCAAGGTGGGTGTTAGGGTGGATCCTAAGAAGATTGAAGCTATGCAGAATTGGCCTCGCCCTAAGACTCAAAAATTCTTGCGTGGTTTTATGGGTTTAACATGCTATTATTACAAGTTTGTTAAGAATTATGGAGATATTGTGGTGCTTCTCATTGCTCTCCTTAAAAATAATTCTTTCACTTGGACTCCAATAGCTAATCATTCCTTTCAAGCTTTGAAGGCATCTATGTGCACCATTCCTATATTGGCTCTTCTTGACTTCACAAATACCTTTGTCCTGGAATGTGATGCTTCTTGGAGAGGAATTAGAGAAGTCCTTATGAAAGATGGTTGGCCTTTGGACTTTACCAACAAACAAATATCAAAGCGACATTTGGGACAATTAATCTATGAAGAGAAAATGTTGGTTATTCTTCATGCAGTGGATATATGGCGCCCTTACCTATTAGGGAAACGCTTCCAAATTAAGGAAGATCATCAGAGCCTCAAGTATTTTCTGGAGCAACGTATTTGATACAGGAGCAACAAAAATGGCTGACTAATCTCTTTGGATATGATTATGATATGATTTACAAGAAAGTAAAAGACAATTTAGTTGTTGATGCTCTTTCAAGAAAATATGGAGATGAAGGGTCTCTTTTTTCCCTCTCCTTCATTGTACCAGATTGGCTCCAAATTATTCGTCAAGAATGGTTGCAAGATTTCGAGGCAATTTTTCCCCCTCTGGAGGAGCTACCACCCCTAGTTTATCTGACCCCACCCTCTGATCCACAAGAAGTTGAACCGATGATTTCATTGAATTCCCTCACTCGCTTATCTTCTCCCCATACCCTCAAGTTAATTGGTTACATTGAGAATTGGAAAGTCGTCATCCTTTTTGGTAGTGGTAGAAACCATAATTTTACTCATCGTCACATTTCCCAAGAAATTAATTGGTATATATGTGAAGTCAATGATTTTCAAATCATGATTACCAATGGATGGTCCATGAAATGTGGAGGACATTGTGAAAATGTGCAGTTCCAAATTGGTCAGCATCACCTGAAATCCCATATGTTTGCTATAGACATGGGTGGTTTTGGCATTGTTCTATGTGCTTAATGGCTACACAATTTGGGCCCCATTCTCATGGATTTTAATAACTTAACCATGCAATTCCAATAGGAGGGACAACAATATCAGTTTGAAGGAATCACAATAGGTTCCCTTGATATCATCAGTTCACATCGAATGGAAAAGCTTCTCAAAAAAGGTCATTTGGATATTATTACCCAACTCCATTCCATTCAAGAAGTTGAGACACCCTTCATGCATCCTGACCTCCAATCTATCATATCCAAATACCATGCTATTTTTTCCACTCCTCAGGGACTCTCCCCTTCTCATGGTGTTCATGATCATTCCTTTCCTCTTGTCCCTGACAGTCTTCCCCCTAATGTTATCCCTTATTGTCATCCATTTGCCTAGAAGAATGAAATTGAGAAAATCATTCAAGAATTGCTTGAAGAAGGTGTTTTATGTCCTAGTACCATCCCCTATTCTTCTCATGTGGTCATGGTACTCAAGAAATAAGGTACTTGGGGCATGTGTCCATACTTTCATTCCCTCAATAAATTCACCATAAAATACAAGTTTTTCATCCTGTCATTGATGATCTCTTGGGTGAATTAATCAGTGCTCAGTACTTTACTAAACTTGATCTCTATTATAGCTACCACCAGATATGTATGAAAGAAGAATACATTCCCAAGACTTCCTTTATAACTCATGAGGTTCACTATGATTTCTTGGTCAGCCCCTTTGGCCTGTGCAATGCCCCTTCCACTTTCTAAAGTCTCATGAATCATGTATTCCATCCTTTTCTCTGTCACTTTTTCTTAGTTTTCTTTGATGATATTCTCATCTATAGTAAAAATTGGACATCCCATCTCACCCATGTGGATCAAGTTCTCCATCTATGCTTTCATCACCAACATTTCCTCAAACAATATAAATGTTCCTTTGGAGCCTCAAAACTGGAGTACCTGGGTCATATTGTTGGAAAGGATGGTGTAAGGGTGGATCCTAAAAAAAATGAATCTATGCAGGATTAGCCTCTCCCTAAAACTCTTAAGAGCTTGCATGGATTTATGGGTTTAACATGTTATTATTGCAAGTTTGTTAATAATTATGGAAAAATTGCAGCACCTCTCACTGATCTCCTTAAAAATAATCCCTTCAACTGGACTCCAATAGATGATCACTCCCTCCATGCATTAAAAGAGGCTATGTGAACAACACCTATCCAAGATTTCCCATACTTCACCAAGACTTTTTTCTTGGAATGTGATGCTTCGGGAAAAGGAATTGGGGCAGTCCTGATGCAATATGGTCATAATTTTTCCTTCACTAGCAAACAACCTTTAGGCAGACATTTCAGCCAATCAATCTATCAAAAGGAAATGTTGTCTATTCTTCATGTCGTGGATCTCTGACATCCTTATATATTGGGGAAATTATTCCATATTAAAAATGATCACCAAAGCCTCAATTATTTTCTGTAACAACAAATTTCCTCCCTAGAGCTACAAAAATGGGTAACCAAGCACCAATATTTTTGGGTAGAGACCCATCGGAAAACCTTGGAGGGAAAATTGTTGGTTGTGGAGACTAATTATCTTCCTGATTTAGAGGTCCTTTCTTTCAGCCGTGTTTATACCCCATGAAGTATTTACACCCCATAAGTATGTACACTCTTCCACGCAGGGGACTGCGGAGGGGGGTACCCTCTCTGCGGGGTCCGGGGGGGATATCCCCCCGGCTAGGGGGTCTATGGGTAAGTGGGCCCCCAGCAAGGGTTCAGGGGCGAAGCCCCCGAAGAAAAAATTGCCTTGTAAATGTATATTGTAATTTCATTGTAAATATGAACCGTTCATTATAAGGTCGCAGATCTAACAATAGAGATTATGTTAGGGTTTTTTGCCCTAGAAGGCAACCCTCTTTTATGAGGGAAATGTATTGCAGCTATGGTTGATGGTGAATCTTGTATTCTGAGATAGGAGACTATGAGAGAAATAAGAGGAAGTTACAGTGGGTTTTTTGTAGGTTGTATCCCTTCATATGTTGGATAATAATAAAGGAAGGACCTGGCAATTTCTCTGGTGGACGTAGCCCACACTGGGTGAACCACGTAAATCTGTGTCTCTATTGTATTGTGTATCTTTTGTCTTTTGTTTCTGCATTTTTTTTATTTTATTGTTCCACAGTCCTGCTTTTCTAACAAAAACCAATGTTGAGATGATTTATTATGATAAAATAAGGGCTCCCATAATAGGGATAATGGCCCACTGAGAGATATATGGCTAAAAAAAAACTTCACAAAGTATGATCTATTGTACAATCCTGATTTGTCATGATTTTCGAAGTGTACACACCTTTCCTCAAGTAAACCCATGTATATGTGTATGTCTCCATTGATGCTTGCGTATACAACCTCAACGAATGTACGAAAGAATATGTACGGTTCAACCCTTTCTTCTTTCTTTGCTTCGCTGAAAACCACTTGTGGTTGCCTCTATTCTCTCTTCTCCTTGACCCGAACTCTATATGAAAGTAGTTCTCCACCTATCCAAGATCTCCTCGAATCACAATCCTTCATTATACAATTCTTGAGAAAAATTCCTTGTTTTCTCTAGTCAAGTATCAAGTTTCATGTCCATTCTCTTCTCCTTTACCCTAGCCTTTATTTAGTTATAACCTAGCCCTAATATCCAAAGTGATCGATGGATGATATTAATTCCAGGCTCACTTGAGATCAATGGCTAATATTAAATACTAATTACTTTTAGCATTTCCTTAAATAGCTCAACTAATTAATAAAATCACTTTACCTTAATATTTCCTTTAATTAAAGTAAAGTCAAGTATAGAAGGACTTGGAAAATTTCCACACATCTAGATACATAGACCTGTGCGGAAATACATGTCTGATGCTACCATGCATCAATACAATCAACTAGGTAATCAATGTTTTAAAAATATATTTGTATATTGGGCATGATTTTTAGAATATTCACAACCAAAATTTGTAATGTAAACACTCCTATTGGAGAATGGACTTATGGAAAGATAGATAGGAGTAGCTCAATTCCAAACAAGCAATTATTTCCCCACGTACATGCACATTTTGGATCAATTTGTACTTCTCTACGTGCTTCGGCCACAATTGTTTTTATTAATCTAGTATCCTCCAATTATTGTTAAAATAAATTATGTATTAAGGGTCGCACAAGTGGGGAAAGTTTCCATGATTATAAAGGAATATCAATTTTCTTTTTCAAGTGGGGACTTAGCTAGATTTCAAATAACCTTGTAGATGAATTGCCTTGTTGCTTACTCTTATTGTGGACAAAAAAGAAGATGTTATAATCCTCTCTATTTTTTGAGACTTGATGATTGTCATCAAGGCAATGCTTGGAAAATCCCTTCCAAAGGAAACCAAATTAAATAACATCATCACTCAAATAAAAAGGAAGCCAAAACCTTCTCCAAAATATCCTATTATCACATCAAAAGAGACCTTAATGAAGAATATGGTGAATGGGATAAATGAGCCATAGAGTTAATCCCTGGTGTTTTGATTAAAAATGGGTATGAGACCACATCTATCCCCTAAGTATCAATTTTGAAATGGTGAATCAAGCTCATTAAATAATGCATGAACCAAATCTCCACACCTCATTGTAGTGGCATCGAGATGGGTAAGTTGAGGATAAGTTACAATCCTTGTAGAATTAAAATATTCCTCTTTCTCATGGTTATTGATTGCTTGGATAGTGCTCAATATAGGGCTTGTGGGATAATGTCTTGGTCGAGGCTTGGAAATGGGTGTAAATTCAACTAATGTTTTGGTGCACCTGGCCATTTGGTGAGTAATTATGTTGTTCTTGGGTGGCCTATTTGTTCTTTGATTCAAGTAGTTGAGACACCCTTCATGCATCTTGACCTCCAATATATCATATCCAAACACCATGTTATTTTTTCCACTCCCTAGGGAATTCCCCCTTCTCGTGGTGTTCATTATCATTCCATTCCTCTTTTGCTTGACAGTCTTCCTCCCAATGTTCCCCCTTATCGTCATCCCTTTGCCCAAAAGAATGAAATTGATAAAATAATTCAAGAATTGCTTAAAGCAGATATTTTTTGTCCTAGTACCAGCCCCTATTCTTCTCATGTGGTCATGGTACTCAAGAAATAAGGTACTTGGTGCATGTGTCCATACTTTCATGCCCTCAATAAATTCACCATGAAAGAGAAGTTTCCCATTCCTGTCATTGATGATCTCTTGGATGAATTGATCGGTGCTCAGTACTTTACGAAACTTCTTCTATGTTCTAACTACTACCATATATGTATGAAAGAAGAAGACATTCCCAAGACTTCCTTTAGAACTCATGAGGTTCACTATGAGTTCTTGGTCATGCCCTTTGGCCTATCCAATGCCCCTTCCACTTTCCAAAGTCTCATGAATCATGTCTTTTGTCCTTTTCTCTGTCATTTTGTACTAGTTTTCTTTGATGATATTCTCATCTATAGTAAAACTTGGATATCCCATCTCTCCCATGTGGATGAATTTCTCCATCTACTCTCTTAGCACCAACTTTCCTCAAACAATATAAATGTTCCTTTGGGGCCTCAGAAGTGGAGTACCTAGGTCATATTGTTGGCAAGGATGGTGTAAGGATGGATTCTAATAAGATTGAGTCTATGTAGGATTGGCCTCTCCCTAAAACTCTTAATATATTGCATGGATTTCTGGGTTTAACAGGTTATTATTGCAAGTTTGTTAAGAATTATGGAAAACTTGCAACACCTCTCACTACTCTCCTTAAAAATAATCCCTTCACTTGGAATCCAATAGTTGATTACTCCCTCCATGACTTGAAAGAGGCTATGTCCATGACGTTTGTCCTAGCACTCCAAATATTCAGCAAGACTTTTGTCTTGGAAAGTGATGCTTCAGGAAAAGGAATTGGGATAGTCCTCATGCAATATGGTCAGACTTTGGCCTTCACTAGCAAACACCTTTTAGGCATACATTTGGGCCAATCAATCTATCAAAAGGAATTTTTTTCTATTCTGCATGTCGTGGATCTTTGACATCCTTATCTATTGGGGAAATGATTCCATATTAAAATTGATCACCAGAGCCTCAAGTATTTTATGGAACAACGAATTTCCTCCCCGAAGCAACAAAAATGGGTAACCAAGATATTTGGATATGATTATGAGATCATTTACAAGAAGGGAAAACAAATATTGATCGCCGACACTCTTTCTTGAAAATATGAAGAAGAAGGGTCCTTCTTTTCCCTCTCCTTTATTGTACCAAATTGGCTCCAAGCTGCTCGCTAGGAATGGATGTAAGACCCCGAAATCTCTCACCTGATACAACAATTGCAATAACATTCTCTAGCTTCTTGAAGGTACTCTTGGAAAAATAATGAGATTCTATACAAAGGTCATCTATATTTAAGAAAATAGTCGCAACTTAAATCCATGGTGTTGTCTGACCTTCATGCTTCACCCACAACTGGGAATTTAGGGTTTACCCAAAACTATGAAAGGGTCAAACATTATTTTGTCTGGGATGGTATGAAACAGTGTTAAGAACCAAATATCAATATAGCATAGAAAAACCTTAGAAAAAGTACTCAACGCCTTGAAAAAGAGATAATTTCAGATAATAAGCCTCTTCGAGGGGGCAACCTCCTTTTACCCCACTTAAATGTTCAAGTACAAGAT
>ML781177.1:577584-587848 GCA_009831015.1 Picea engelmannii | reverse complement strand
CCTGAGCAATTGATAGTTCCTCCATCTACAATCATTACTTGAAACTCTGGCGCTAGATATACAAAGTAATTGAGAGCTTTGGCTAATTTATAGTGAATGAAATTATGAGTACTGCCAGAATCAATTAGGACTATTACCTTTTTCTTTTTGATGTATCCTTCGATCTTGAGGGTTTGAGGAGTGCTAATTCAAGCCAATGCATTACGTGATATCGTGGGAGTCAACTCTTCAGACGAAATTGCTTCTACATTTTCATATTGAGATGGTTCTTCTTCTTCTTCTTCTTCCTCTTCACAATCTATGTAGAATAATTTATTCTCACCACACTTATGTCCCTTACTGTACTTGTTGTCACAATTATAGCATAAACCTTTTTCTTTTCTTTCCTCCAATTGTTGAGGTGTCATTCTTGTAGGTTGAGGTGTTTTAGAAGAAGGAGCATTGTTCTCTCTATAGATGTTAGGATTGGTCCTTCTTGTAGCCATAGCCATATGTTTACTTTCAACATTTCTTGCCACCTTAAATGCATTCTCCAATGATTTGGGTTCCCAAAGGTGAACCTCATGTTGAATGTTATCCTTTAAAGTTTCTATGAATACATCAATCAAGTGCTCATATGGAATATCGATTACCTTTATATTCAATCTTTGGAAGTTCTCAATGTGCTCCGTAACTAAACCCTTTTGCTTGATATTTATCAATTGGCTAAAGAAGGTATTGCTCCTTGTATCCTCATAGTGTGCTATCATTTCTTCCGTGAAAATTGTCCAAGTGACGAGTTATTTTCGAGAACAAAGCCATCGATACCATACAAATTGATTAGGTTCTAAATATAAAGAATCAATTTGTACCTTTTGTGTATGTGGCACATTATGTAGATCAAAGAATTGCTCCATCTGAAGTATCCATGTGATTGGGTCCTTGCCATCAAACTTCCTCATATCTATCTTAGGAATGTGGTTGGTCTTCAACCCAAAGTTGAGTTTCTCCATTCTTGATTCACCTTCCTTCTGTCCTCATCATGAATTTCATGGGATTCATTTTCACTTTCAGGTGTCTTCTCTATTATGAAATTTTTCAATACTTCCACGATCTCCTCTTTAACCATCCATCTTTGCCTCCAACTTAGCTTCCATCTCTTGTAGTTCATCTTTTGTAAATCATTTATGTCCCTACGCATTTCTTCACCTTCATCAAGAGTCCAAGTAGGATTGTATGGAGGCTTATTTGGCGTAGAAGTTTCCATTTTGGGTGGCATGTTGGCCAAGTACCACTTTTGAACCTTGATTTTGAGGTGGTTCTGCTAGACAATCTTTATTCTATTGTATCTCCCAAGTTTTGGCCCTTTTGGGTATGAAACTTTCTTTTATGTAGTTCTCTGATATTTCTTCTTTGCAATGCCACAGGTCTGATCAAAATTAGATGTGCCAAGTGGAATTTATGGTAACTTCCCCACAACTTGCCGATTTTTGGCCTTTCCAGGTGATCTCACTTGTATAGCGTGCCCCGTGCAAAATAATTGATATAAAATTTTGAAACTCGTACCAGAAATACTACAAACTGTCCACGAACCAATGAAATTTGTCCCACTCAATTTGGATACTCTAGGAAGAAGTTATGATTGTTTTACCTGGAATACCTTCTTGAGACTAGTCAATAGGACTAATCAGATACCCTATCTTACACAGGGTGTCTCTACAAATTTAAGATGACCCAGAAGCTGAAATTTTTACCACATATACCTTACTAATTTATGTGAATAGCCTCTGGAGTTCAAGGTTTGAAATGTTACAGAAAATGTTTTATAGAAAAAATTCCGCAATGACTCAGTTCAGGATAATTCCAGAACCCTATCTTGTACAGGTTGTATCTCCAAAAGTATAAGGCCTCATGAGCTAAAATTTTAACCCAACGTACCTTGATCTGTCTGCTAAATATCCTCCAATTTGTTCCTTATGAAACGTTGTAGAAATAAATTTATAGCAAAAATTCCAAGGTGTCTCAAATGTAGCAGCGAAACCCCAAGACCTTGAGCTCTGATACCATATGGTAAGAACCAAATATCAATATAGCATAGAAAAACCTCAGAAAAAGTATGCAGTGCCTTGAAAAAGAGATAATTTCATATAATAAGCCTCTTCGAGGGGCAACCTCCTTTTACCCCACTTAAATGTTCAAGTACAAGATGACTCCAAATGAAAATGTCTCCTTGGTATATATAGGAGACTAGGAAGTATAATTACAACTAATGGAATAAATCTGACATAAATAAAATAACATTACTAATGTAATATTCCCCAATTAAGGGGTAATGAGCCAATATTAGGGCTTAACAAACTAGAAGTCTGCACCTTTGTTCTTGAATGTGATGTCTTTCAATGCAACAAGGGAGAAAAAGTCAAAGCACCATGCACACTCCAACCCCTTCTAATTCCCCCTTCTATTTTGTGGGATATTTATATGGATTTCATTATGGGCCTACCTAATTTTAGAAATAATTCAGTCATCATGGTGGTGGTTGATCGTCTTTCCAAATATTCTCATTTATGTGCTCTTCAACATCCCTTCACCGCACACACATTCGCTCAATTTCATGGATAATATCTTCAAACTTCATGGCATGCCTCATTCTATTGTCTCTGACAGGGATCCCACATTCACAACAATTTTTGGCAAGAATTGTTCAAGCTACAGGGCACCCAATTGTATCTCAGCACCGCCTATCATCCCTACACTAATGGCCAAACTGGAATTCTCAACAAGTGTTTGGAAATATATTTTTGATGTTTTTCATCCGACCGAAAACATCAATGGGATTAGTGGTTACCAAAAAACTGAATGGTGGTACAACACATCTTACCATACAACTACTCACATGACTCCTTTTGAAGCAGTATATGGATAAAAATCACTTTCGGTTATCTCATACATGTTAAGTGTCTCGAAGGTTTAGTAGGTTCACAAAAATGTTATAGTACACGAGTCCATTCTCTGTACCCTCAAAGAAAAATTGGTGATGTCTCAAAATCGCATGAAGCAGTAAGCCAATCAAAGTCATTCCAAACATCAATTTGTTGAATGGGACCAGGTGTTTCTTCATATACAACCTTATAAGCAGACTTCACTCAAAGATGAACATTGTCAGAAGCTTTCTCCCAAATTTTATGGTCCTTATACAATTCTCAAGCCCGTAGTGCCAATCGCCTACCAGTTAGATCTGCCTAGTGATTCTAATATCCATCCTATTTTTCATGTCTCATTCTTAAACAAGGTGATTGGAACTAAGTGCAAAACTCAAACCAATCTCCCTGAGTTGGATGAAGAAGGTTGCATCTGGTTGCATCCCCAAGCAGTGTTGGAACAACGAGAGCATCGTCTTTGTCAGTGCACCATCAAGGAAGTGTTAGTACAATGGAACGATACAACTCCAGAAGATGCCACCTCGGATCCCACCACCATTCTGCAACAATTTCCTCATCTCAAGCCTTGAGGACAAGGTTTTTTTTCAAGGGGGAGGGCATGTTAGGGACCTAACCTCCCTAACCCCTCACATAGGTAGAACAATATATTCTCTATGTAACAAAGGCTGAAATTAGTTTATAAGGCCTATTGAATAAATGGGAACAAGTCAATGTAAGAATACCTAATGGAAGCTTTTGCTTCTAGAAAGATCTTCCACTAGAAGGTTCTTTAGAAGATAGAATTAGTATAAATAAGAGTAGGAGGAATTATAAGTATTTGTCTTGAGAATTATTGTAATAGAGCTTTGCTCTGCTGAAGGTTCCCCCCTCAAAGAGGAAAATGAACATTTCTTTCTCTGAATAAAGGTATCATTTATGGTGTTTCTCTTCTCAATATTTTGTTGTTCCACTGATATCAACTGAATATTCCTTTTTCCCTGTATTATATTGCATTCAATGGTACCTTACAATATGCAGAAAATATGATAGATATGTTATCAAATTCTATGGATATAAAATCTAGTTTCCCTTCATATCATGCACTCAGATACCATGTTCAAATCCTTACTCTGGCACCTAGGTATCTTGTTATCTAGTGAATTCCTTATTGCAAATCAGATTAGCAACTCACAAAAAAAAATACACTGCTGGAATATTCAACTCAAATAAAGATAGTAGAAACAATACTGGAAATGAAATCATGCACACATAAACACCAATATTTTTGGGTAGATACCCCTAGAAAAACCTCGGAGGGAAAACCAGTGCTGAGATGATTTATTATGATAAAATTAGGGCTCCTGTAATAGGGATAATGGCCCACTGAGAGAAATACAACTACAGAAAAAATTGACAAAGTATGATTTGTTGTACGATCTTGATCTGGCATGATTTTCAAGGTGTACACACCTTTCCTTAAGTAAACCCATGTATATGTGTATGTCTCCATTGATACCTGCGTACACGACCTCAATGACTGTACGAAAAAATCTGTATGGTTCAACCCTTTCTTCTAGATTTTCTTTGTTGAAACCCACTTGTGCTTGCCTCTGTTCTCTCTTCTCCTTGACCTGATATCTATATGGAATTCCTTCTCCACCTATCCAAGATCTCCTCGAATCATAATCCTTCATTATCCAATCCTTGAGAAAAAATCCTTCTTTTCTCCATTCAAGTATCAAGTTTCATGTCCAACTCTTCTCTTTTACCCTAGAATTGCTTTTATAATATTGAGTTATAACCTATCCCTATTCTGCAAAGTGATCGATGGATGATATGAATTCTCACCTCACTTGAGATCAATGGCTAATATTAAATGCTAATTACTTTTAGCATTTCCTTAAATAACTCAACTAATTAATAAAATCACTTTACTTTAATAATTCCTTTAATTAAAGTAAATTCAAGGATAGATGGATGTGGAAAATTTCCACACATCTAGACACGTAGACCTCTGCAGAAATGCATGTCTAATGCTACCATGCATAGACACAATCGACCAGGTAATTAGTGTTTTTTAAATATATCTGTATACTAGGAATCATTTTTAGAATATTCACAACCAAAATTTGTAATGTAAACACTCTTATTGGAGAATGGACTTATGGCAAGATAGATAGGAGTAGCTCAGTGCCAAACAAGCAATTATTTCATCGCATTGATGCACATTTTGGATCAATTTGTACTTCTCTACGTGCTTCAGACACAGTTTTTTTTATTAATATAGTATCCTCTAGTTATTGTTAAAACAAATTATGTATTAAGGGTGGCACAAGTGGGGAAAGTTTCCATGATTCTAAAGGAATATCAATTTTATTTTTCAAGTGGGGACTTAGATAGGTTTCAAATAACCTTGTAGAAGAATATGCCTTGTTGCTTACTCTTATTGTGGCCAAATAAGAAATTGCTAGAATACTCTCTATTTTTCGAGACTTGATGATTGTCATCAAGGAAATGCTTAGCAAATCCCTTTCAAAGGAAACCAAATTAAATAGCATCATCACTCAAATAAAAAAGGAATCCAAACCCTTCTCCAAATCCTATTATCGTATCAAAAGAGACCTTAATTAAAAAGATGGTAAATGGGATAAACGAACCATAGATTTAATCCCTGGTGTTTTGACTAAAAATGGATATGGTATCATAGCTATCCCCTAAGTATAAATTTTGAAATGGTGAATCACTCTCATTAAATAATGCATGAACCAAATCTCCACACCTCATTGTAGTGGCATCGGGATGGGTGAGTTGAGGATAAGTTACAATCCTTGTAGCATTCAAATATTCATGTTTTTCATGGTTATTGAATGCTTGGCTAGTATAATATAGGGCTTGTGGGATAATGGCTCGGTCGAGGATTGGAAATGGGTGCAAATTCAACTAATGTTTTGGTGCATCTGGCCATTTGGTGAGTAATTCTCTTGTTCTTGGGTGGCCTATTGGTATTTGTGTTTTGATTTGGAGTGTTCATAATATGAAAGAGGTCAAGTCTAGAGACTAGGCATCAGGGAAACCATGTCCTCTATCCTTCAAAAGTGAAGTAAGTTTCAATTCTTGTTGTTGGTTTTGTCTTTGTCTTGTTATTTTTCTTTCTACTCTCCCTTTTGGTTCAATCCCACATAATAATTACAATGAATATTGGGTGTTAGTTGAAGATTGGAATTATAGTGAAGACTGGGTGTTAATTACCAAAGAGGAGAGGTTCTTGGAATTTGGTTTCAAGGCTTGTCATTACTTTCCTTCTCTGGTTTTTGGGTTAGAGACATTAATTCCTTTGCGCAACAATTTCTTTGTTGATGTTTTGGGTCTCGATTTATGGGTATTCAGAAGGTCCAGTATCAATTTCTATGCTTTTTTAGATAGAGCATCTAGCACTAGTTTAGCTTTTCTACACCAACTTCCCTATGTAAGTTTGGATAGGATGGAGAATAGGGATGTATAGGAATTTTAAAGAGTATTGAGAAGACATGAATATCTCATCCACTCCAACAGAAGCAGGTTTCTCTATGTGACTTCTAAATTAAATGAGACTGGGAATCTATGCATCTCTTAGCAATAAAGCATCATGAGTTTGTTAGTTCAACAGAGAAAAATGATTGATATCCTCGAAGCAGAATGTAATATGCTATCTAACCTATCTCTGAATATTCAAAATGATACTCTATCTATAACTTTTTATAATTTGTTCCAAATTAAGATTAAAGAGGAGGAGATAGTCCACCAGTTGAAAAATCCACAAAAAATTGAGAAGTAAATCTCCCCTCACTTTGATGATGGTCATGCAGAAGCATCAATGCTCATGTTTATCATTAACTTTTGTGTATTTTTATGTTATAAATTTATTAAGTGTTTTTTTAAGCATGTTACTTCTAGGTCAACTTGAGATGTATACTTTTTAATATATTTTGTAAGTTTTTTTTTATAATGTTAGGCCAACTTGAGATGTATAGTAAGTTTATATATATATATATATATATATATATATATATATATATATATATAATTAATGATAGACCGTTATTTATGCTTGTTAAATATCCTTGAATGAACACTATGTACCCCACTACTAACCTAAAGTACAACTTTGTCAATATATAATAAAATTTGTGTTTCCCTTTTTTTTTAATTATGTATTGAAAATGAGTAACTTATTATTTGTTATATAATTTATTTTAATAATGTTTTAATAGATTTTTAATATTTTATTTGTTAACAAATAAGGTTAGTGTTTCAATATAAATAAAAATTAATAATTTTATGTTTTCATAAATTTTAGTAATATTTTTCATAATTTTTAACCATTTTTTATTATATTTAATCATGTTTAATAAAAAGAGTTAATGATGTTAATGTAATTTATCGTTTGTATAACAATAAGTTTCAATAATATTTTTTATTTTTTATTGTTTAAAATAACATTTTTTTTAAATTAATGTAAATAATTAACTTTGTATTTTAATATTATTTTTCAATTTCTCAAATTATTATTATTTATATTTCAATAATATTATTTTATTTTAATTTAAATATTTTTAATAAGGTAATATGTATTTATTTTTTTAACATTTGTTTTAACAATGTCTTTAACATCATGTGTTTAAAATGAATAAGCTATTTTATATTTTAATAATGTGTTGTTAATTTTGTTTAATTTTTAAAAGAATTCAAAATGGATAAAACAAAATGTACTCTATTAATGCTTAAATAATTAATGTATAATATGTTTTTTATTTCAATAATATATTTAAAATACTCTATTTATTTTTAAGTGTGTTTAGAACTAGCACAGCCGCTAACTCGCGGCTGAAAACGTCGAAAGGTATCGGCTGCGAATTAGCGGGCTGGCGTTTTTACACGAAGAATGCTGCGATTGTATTGTGCATCTCGATGTGAAACCCGAGAACATTCTCCTCGACGACAAGTTCAATGCCAAGTTATCAGAGTTCGGGCTCTCGAAGTCCATCGACCGGAATGGCAGAGCCGAGTTTTGACTGGAATGAGAGGCACGCCGGGTTACCTGAAACGCTCCATGCTCATGCAAGGGTCGGTCATTGAATATGAAACGCGCGGACAATTGAGACGCATGAGGAAGTTGAAGTAGTGTTTGTTAATAATCCAAACGTGGCAATTATATGGTGCTACAGTAATTTCTTAATATGATTAGGTAAATGTGAAAAAGTAAACAGGTTAACGGATGCTTTCAAAAATACAAGAAAGTTATGAAGAGTAAATCACATTCATTGATTTGGGAGGACGACTAAGAATATGCCAGCATCTTTAATTGTTAGCCATCAGATTAGAATTTTAGATTAAAAGGTCATTAATTGTGCCCATTGTCAATAAGTATACGCCTTTCGGCGTAATTAATGTTCAAATAATTAATATAAATAATATGTTTTATATTTTAATAATATATATATTTTTAATAGTGTGCTTGGAACGAATAATCAGTCGTTACTAACAATGTGTTTAGAATAAATAAGTCACTGTGTGTTTGGATTAATTGATGTGTTTTTAATTTTGTTATTTGTTTTAAAAAATTCAAAGGTAATTTTTTTTAATAGAAGTATTATGTTTTTTCATCTCAATAATATTAATTTAAGGATTTATATAGAATGAAAAACTATAATTTGTTGGAAATGAAAGGTTACTTTGTATTGCAACACAATACAAGTATTGTAGAATGTTACTCATTAGCCCCATAAATTTTGTGGAATGTTACTCATAACGATTTTTGTTACGTATGATTATGTATGTGTAATTGTTATGTACTATTATGGAATTTGATTGATTATATATGAACATAGATCTATGTTAAATTTAGGTTTATGATGGGTTGAAAGGGATCAATTTTTTCGAGGTGAAATTTTTTTTCTAAGTTTTTACAATATAAAAGAAGTTTACACTTAAAAAATTTTGATCTCTTTCCACACATGATAGATCCAAAATCTCTTTCTCTCTCTCTCTCTCTATATATATATATAGAGAGAGAGAGAGAGAGAGAGAGAGGGGGGGTGTCTCTCTCTAAACCTTTTTATTCTTAAAAAATGAATAAATCCATCAAAGGTTTCCTTATGATGTTTCCCCATATTCAGGTATCACTAACTCAAAATGGGGCCTTTTGAGTTCCCTTATCAAAGTGATATGGAGAGATCCCCCCTGCAGAAAGGTGAGCACTCCCTCAAACTTGCCCTTGACTTGAGATAGATTATAGGATAGACATCAATATTGTTCTACTCTAGATATAATGCACTTGATCTTATATCATGCAATGACAATGATGAGAATGATTCATACTGAATGATTCATACCTTGTTTCCAATGGTTTTCCCTGTGTAATCTTAGATTATGTAGCTCTATAAATCCAGTTCCAACTCCTAGCACCTACTTCCTACATACAAGAGAACAATAATACCAAACTAAAACCTGGTCTACTATATCTAACCTGGTCACTATATCTAACCTGGTCTACTCAAGAAAAATCAAATCTACCATTCATCAACATACATGATTGAACACAAATAGAAATGTAATGGGAAAAACATATAGGTGTATATTAATAAATGGATAAATAGTACATCAATCAAGTGCTTACCTTGAATCCTTGCTTAAATCATATCCTGGATCCTTTCTCTAGCTCCTCCTTAACCCTCACACAAGCAAGGACAACTATGATGTGAGTAGTTATTGTAGAAAAGCCTCTCTAAAAAATTTGCAACATAAGTTTTCTCTCCAAATCTTCCTCCTCTACTCCTTTGGAATTCCTTCTTTATATATATTGATGGAGGAGGATAGGGGATGCATCTAGACCTCTGGGACTTAGTAAAATATGAGTCTAATATGAATTCCCAATATCATCATGTGATATTGACAAATCACCTAGCATTGATCTCCTCGAAACTCACAAAATCCAAAAGGTTATAGGGACAGTCGTGGGTTGTTGTTGGCACAAGGGAAGACCCAGGGTTCAACTCTACAAGATCGCACCAACAAAACCCTAACTACCGGCCCTTTCGGCAACACCTGCAAAGAAGATGAAGTCTCACCCGAGGTAGAGGCAGGGGTGGTTGCAAGACTCGGGTGTCTGCAACCTTAGCTGGGACACAGATCTGTGATTGTATCACTTACATAACACTTAGCATTGATCATTCATCAATATTCAACCCTTATTATATGCAAGATACCAGATATATAAAATATGCAGAACAGAAACGAAATGCTAGAAATGACAGAATAACAGTAAAATATCCAACATAATCTTCACAATACACAGAAATGATATACGAAATAGCAACAGAAATAGC
>ML781177.1:546753-557518 GCA_009831015.1 Picea engelmannii | reverse complement strand
GTTAATCTTCTATTCTTCTGTTGAGTTATCTATTACTCCTTTATCCTTTCCCTTTCTTAAGTCAACTTAAAAATATAACTTTTAACTTCTTGACTTTCTCCCCTTCAGTGTGAGACTATGACCTAGTGGGGGTGCCCAGGCCATTGAGTCTCTTCATCACCTCTCTAAGAGGTGGGGGACATTACACTTAACCCCAGAATGAGTCATTTATTTTAGTGGCACAGTAACCGAGGCAGAGGTGTATCTTGGGCCTGAAAGTGTTCGACTCAGATGGAGACGATTTAACAGTCATTTTTAGGTAATTTGGCGACACGAATCCAGTGATGATGTCTATTTTTGCAGCAGAGCTTCAGGTAAGCAAGTTAAGTTCTGGAGAACCATTGTAAGCATTCTTTCCATTATGTTGTTTTGTCATTAAATGTTGCAGCATAGCATGTGTATTACAGGTATGAAGGAGCATGGAGAGGTTGCAGCAAGATCATTTTATTCATTCTATCTACTCTTTTCTTCTCTTCTTTAACATCAAATCAATCAGTTATATGTGACAGAGAATTTGTGGCACTTGCATGATAAGTGGCCAATGAAGCAGTTATGAATATCGTGGTTTCAAGATCTTTTGTTAGGGCTGCTTATTTATGCTTGGATCTAAGCAGTAGATCTAAGGATTTTGATGGCTCCATGTTGATGGGGGTCATATTTTATTATTCCTCTTTTTATGTATTGAGTATTGAGTATGTGGGAATGATGTCCATGTCAGCATCATGGATGCCTCATGAGCATGAGAACTTGTGAAGATGTATACATTCCTGATCACATTCTGATCTCTTTTTTTTGTCACTGAAAAGGGACTTTGGCCTTACAACTTGTAAAGGAGAGACATCATTACAGCGAGGAGAATAAAGCGGTCAGGATTTGGAGCATGACCAGGAGAGGTAGCCCACATCTGGTGAACTCCGTTATCAAGTGAAGTGTCTTATCCATTATGTGTATTATGTTCTTATGTTGTTTTTCCATGAATTTCTGCACATATGATGTTAAATGAAAGCATGGCATATCATACATAAGAAAAACTAAAGAGGTTTCATTCACTTCGAATTCAAGCTTATAAGACTTCAAATTTACCTTTAATTGCAATCGCTTGAGTAAAACGATCTGTAACTGACCCTTTTGAAGGAGTGACATAATCAACCAGTTATTGGAAACTTATCACCCCCGGGTTCAGATCATGTGGTATCAGAGCAGGCTTGATACTGATTGCAAGTGTTGAAGCTAAGAATGTCAAGGTCACCAAAACAGTCATAGTTCGATGAGCTTCAAGAGCTCAACCAAATGCTTCAAGCATAGAATATTGGATCGAAGACATTGTTGCATGTTGCAGAAGAAGAGAACCAAAGGTTGTAAGAGAATTTGCAAGCCATGAATATGCAGACAGAGGAAGGCTCTACGAATGAGATAATGATAAGACCATCTTGTGACCATGGCAACTTCACCAGTTATGGGTGTGAGCATGACAGTGCAAATGCATGCACACTTTTTTAAGCAAATGAAGATGACCTACATGGATCCATAAACCAAGGAGGATTCCTAGAAGCATCTTCCATTGATCCTTCTCACCAGGAACAACTGGACACATCTCAAGAAGCATACCAAGGGTCCCAGTTTGAGGTAGAGGTAAATAAACCATGTGTAGTTCATTTCTTGATTAATGTTGATGATTCTTTTGAAATCTTTGAACAACATGCTTCTTGCATCGGCTTAAATTTGATGAGAAAAATGGGATACGAAGGAGGCCTTGGAAACAATGGCCAAGGTATTGTGGATCCCATCGAGGCAGTGGTTTGGCCTCGATATGTCAGGATAGGCTATGTCCCAAAGGATGTTGGATAAATATCCAAAACCATTTAGGAAGAATACCCCAGGACAGTCACTGAGACTATAGAGGTCAACATTTCATGAAGAGATGAAATTGATTCAGTGCAGGCCAAGAGCACAACTTCTCATGATCGAAGATTCGAGAAATATCCAGGGAGAGATGAACATCACAATAATAGATTTGACACCAACTCTTCTTGCCGGTCTGACTCCAGAGGAAACTCACCAAGGTATAAGAAATATCTAAACTCTAAAATGCCATTTGATTAAAATCATGTTAATCATATAAAACAGAGTTTTTAGCATCAAAGACCGTGCACTTTTTGTGGATTGAGTAACCACGCAATGTCCCAGTGTTGGAAGAGAAAATATGCAGGAAGGTTATGGAAACTAGGAGAAGGACGAGGATGGAAGATTGCTTTCCACACACATAAAAGAGCAGGGGGAATGCACCTCTGAAGGAGAAAGGCTACTGCAACCATTGTAGCAGAGATGGGCATCATGAGGCCACTTGTTGGGCCTTGCATCTAGATATACATCCAAAGAAGGACAACAAGACAAGGAAGACACCTCCGAGGGAGAAAGCCATTCAGGTAGTGTTGTAGGAAAATCCGCCACCAGGAGAAGACCAACTACCAGAGAAAGGACAACTCGGTAAAGAGGACATGTTCGACAAAATGGTTGAAAAAATGGGGAAAATCCTTGAGTTAGTCAAGAGTGGCCACATTTTGTAAATCAAATGTTGTGATTCAGACCCCGTAGAAGGGAATTGTGTAAAAGTGATAATTGTTGATATCACTTCTTTTTGGGGGGGGGCACATGTTGATATTGTTAGGCCTTGTGAGGTAGTTTGGGTAAGGGTTTCTTATTGTAAGTCCAATGGAAATGAAACTTAATGTAATGACTTTTGGGGGAAAAATTTTATTTCAGTTGGGAGGTGTGATCCGGATGGATCTAGGGAACATCATAGAAGTTTCATAACTGTCCCAGGAGGCTCAGAATAGCCTCAACAGGCAGAAAAAGGAAAAAATTATAAGTTCCCAAAACTCAATTCAATAGGCATGATCGTGAAGAGGGCGTCGCAATATTTCCAACGACACAAACGGCTCATCAAACGGAGTTACGGATCAAAAGTTATAAGCGGTCAAAGTTCAGTCAAACTTGGTCAAAAAGGCAAAAGTCAAAGTGACACGTGGCACCACTGCAAGGGTGGCACATGGCACGTCTGTACAGATGAGTTGGAAATATGATGTGGAAAGGATGGCAGACACATGGGCAAGTTAGGTGATGACACGTGTCAGTTTCATGGGCAAATCAAATTGCGACAAGTGGCATTTTCTTGGACAAATTATATGGTGCCACGTGGCCCAATCATGGGCTGCCACGTGGAACCCCTCCAATGGTTGATGTGTTAAAAGTTTTATCACTCCACCAGATTCGAACTCATGACCTCTCACTAGCCCAAAGGCCCCACAAATCTGCGCTACCACAACACCACACAATCTTTCTTATTTGCAATATCTTAAAAATTACATTTAAACTAAAGGTTTGAACTAAGGCGTCAAAGGGAGGGGCTAGGCCTTTGGCCCATACCCTATTCCCATTATCTAGCACCATACGAACATGGTATTCCTCCCACTTAGGGGCTTAACCCAACGGACCACTATATTAAGCATATTCCCCTAATTTTAGATCATTCTGCCTTTTTAGTGGTCACCCACCAAATTTGGCAAGGCGCGCCAAAAATTGTTATAACCGTGTGCTAAATGGAGAGGCCCGTGGGATTCGACCCCGGCACATCCACCAAACTACCACCCTAATTTATCCTCTGCTAACCACTCCACCAACCTCCTAATTACTGTATGACCACCCGAGTATTGGTATAAAAAGGGGGTCTCACTAGTGCATTCGGGACAAAGAACACACACAAGAGCTCATGATAGGTGAGTCTGAGCGCACCCATATGACCCGTACAGACTTGTACTACCTGGTATGGATTATTCACGGATTTCTAGATATGTCCAAGCATTTATTTCAGGAGCAGTGGCATGCAAACCGAGGCAAGGGTGCCTCTTGGGTCTGAAAGTATCCAATTCGGATTGAGGCGTGGAGACAGTCATTTTTAGGTAAAATGATGCCACAAACATAGTGGTGGTGTTATTTTTCTTATATAAGAAAATATTTTGAAGCTTAAATCTAGAATGAGTCATTTATTGTAGAGGCAGTGGCACTGGCATGGTAACCGAGGCAGAGGTGTCTCTTGGGCCTGAAAATGTCTAACTCAGATGGAGACGATTTGACAGTAATTTTTAGGTAATTCAGTGACGCGAATCCAATGACAAGGTCTATTTTTGCAGTAGAGCTTCAGATAAGAAAGCTAATTTATAGAGAAGCTAATGTAAGCATGATTTCCATTATGTTGTTTTGTCATTAAATGTTGCAGTATATCATGCGTATTACATGTCTAAAGGAGCATGGAGAGGCTGCAACAAGGCAGTAAGATAAGCTTATTCAATCTATCTACTCTTTTATTCTCTTCTTTCACATCAAATCAAACAGTTATATGTGATAGAGAATTTGTGGCACTTGCATGATAAGTGGCCAATGAAGCAGTTTTGAATCTCGTGGTTTCAAGATCTTTTGTATGGGCTACATATTAATGCTTGGATCTGAGCAGTAGATCTAAGGATTTTGATGGCTCCATGTTGATGGGGGTCATATTTTATTATTCCTCTTTTTATGTATTGAGTATTGAGTATGTGGGAATGATGTCCATCTCATCATCATGGATGCCTCATGAGCATGAGAATTTGTGAAGTTGTATACATTCCTGATCACATTCCAATCTCTTGTTGTTGTCACCGAGAAGGGACTTTGGCCTTACAACTTGTAAATGAGAGACATCATTACAGCTAGGAGAATAAAGTGGTCAAGCTTTGGAGCATGACCCAGAGAGGTAACCCACATCAAGTGAACTTCGCTATCAAGTGAAGTGTCTTATCCATTATGTGTATTATCTTCTTATGTTGTTTTTTCATGAATTTTTGCACATAGGATGTTAAATGCAAGAGTGGCATATCACACATAAGGAAAACTAAAGAGGTTTCATTCACTTCGAATTCAAGATTATAAGACTTCAACTTTACCTTTAATTGGAATCGCTCAAGTAAAATGATCTATAATTAACCCTTTTGAAGGAGTGACATAATCAAACAGTTATTGGAATCTTATCACCCCTGAGTTCAGGTCATTCACAAATCCTGATCCTCTTTCTTGGTCAGATCCTTTGGAGGCTCTTGGCCTTCATAACCTGCCTTCAAAAATATTGGACAATAATCATATTAATCATAGCTTT
The DNA here is from genome assembly GCA_009831015.1 of Picea engelmannii. Taxonomy (NCBI): domain Eukaryota; kingdom Viridiplantae; phylum Streptophyta; class Pinopsida; order Pinales; family Pinaceae; genus Picea; species Picea engelmannii. The sequence continues at coordinate 552,291 of ML781177.1, read as the reverse complement.
CATGCGTAAACCTTTTTACTGTTATTCAAAATTCAAGAGGAAAATTTTCCTAATGTAGCACATTACTTATCTGTGTAGTTTGTGGATTTGCATCCACATGGTTGTCTTTTTCTCTTGGATTACTGTTTTTTCCTAGACATACCCCTTGTGTGCATGATCCAAATCAATAGTTTATAAGAATTATCAAAGTCTCATCTTCCTTGCAGTCACTCACCCTCCAGGCCCAAGATCAGGCATCCCCTTCTCTGCTATATAGTTCCTTGGGCGATCCTTCTTTCCTTGCCAATACTTTCTCGCACAACAATAATTTCAAAGACTTACTTGAGCCTTAAAATCAAGACCTCCCTCAGACTTACTCTATCAAGGCCTCCCTCTGACTTGTTTTTCCACAACATAACATATTCTAGGTGATCACGGCTTACCACAGGGTTCTCTTGTCCCAATCAATAGTCTTTTTCATGCTTTCCAACTTGACAACCTTTGTTGGGTATGTGTTATATTCTTTGCACGAGTAGTAGTGTCTAAGCGTATGTGTCGGGCATGCAGGGGGATTAGAGGGGGAGCCTCTAGGGCCCCCCTCGAGGGGTGCAGGGGGGTGGAGCCCCCCGCGCGAGGGTCTAGGGGCAGCACCCCTGGAAAAAACAAATCTGCTTCAGGAAACATGTCATGTGTTTAGGTGGTTTTTTCGGCACATGGTTTTTGCCAATGGTTTTCTATTTCCGGTTAAGGAATTAGGGTTTTGGACTAATCCAGGTCATTGGGTTAGGGTTTTGGATGCCGCTGGCTCCTATATGTATATTGTATTGTAAACAATGTAACACAAGGAATGAATATAATATATGTTGGTTTTCCTGGTTTGGGTTTCCAGGGGGAAAAATGCCTGTGTAATGTTTGTATTTGCCATTGTATTTTTCTGTTCTTTTTCGAATATCTGTTTACAGTAGACATTGTACAAGGTTAGAATTTACATTTGGTATCAGAGCTTATTGGCTTCATGGGGACGCCTTTGTGGTCAAGGGTTTGGCTCGGGACTGTGATAAGCCTTGTTACAGTGGGAGATCTGCAGTATTGTTTTTTCATGTGAAAAGAAATGGAAAGCAATTCGAATATGGAGATCGAGAATTTTAATGGGAAAAGCCTTGAGCTGTGGAAGCTCAAGATGGAAGATATTTTGGTGGACATAGATCAGTGGATCGCGGTAGATCTAGGTACTGCACCTATAGGAACTTCTGCAGATGACTGGAAAAATATGGATCGGAAGGCAAAGAGCACAATCCAACTGTGTCTCTCTGATTCAGTATTACGAAATGTGTCATAGGAAGCTACAACCAAGGATTTATGGGAAAAGTTGGGGAAGTTGTATCAGTCTAAGTCCCTGGTAAATAAACTATTCCTGAGAAAGAAGTTGTATAACTTGAGGATCAGAGATGGAGAGTCGGTGGAAGAGAATTTGAATGCCTTCAATACTGTGGTAAGTCAGTTAGTATCTATTGAGATTAAAATTTTAGATGAAGATAAATGTATCAGTTTGTTGTGTTCTTTACCACACTCGTGGGATAGTCTGGTTGTGGCCATAGGTAGTAATACAACTTCTTTGAAGTTTGAAGAAGTGGTCTCATCCTTGTTGTCGGAGGAGATGAGATGAAAGAATGTGGAAGGACATAGCACAGACGCATTATTTGCAAGAGGATGTTCCCAGGAAAGAAATAGATATAATTCTAAGGGTAGATCTAAATCTCCTGGAAAGTTTGTAAGGGTATGTTGGAGGTGTGGAAAAGAAGGGCACTATAAGCAGCAGTGTAGATCCAAAGTTGAGAAAAAGAAGGGATCTCGAGAATCTTCTTCTACAGAAGAAAAGACCTCCAAGGAAGAAGGAGGGGATGTGTACTTGGCCTCTTCAAGCACACATGCAGATCATGAGGCATGGTTGATTGACTCTGGTGCATCCTTTCATATGACTCCCCACAGGGAGTAGTTCTGTGAATATGAAAAGTATGATGGAGGTAATGTTTTCTTAGGTAATGATTCGACAACTAGAATCATAGGAAGATGAAGGGTCAAGTTGAGACTCATAGATGGAAGGATTAGAACACTGTCTGGTGTTCTACACATCCCAGGTATGGCCAAAAATTTGATTTTTGTAAGAAAAATGGAAGATGCAGGGGTAAAAACAATTTTTGAAAAGGGAACTTGCAACATGGTTCGAGGAGCAATGGTGTTGATGAAGGGAGTTCGGTTTGGAACTCTGTATAAGCTGATAGGAAGCACTATTAGTGATGTTTGTAATAGCTCCATTGTTCCTGATATTGGAGTTGAATAAGAAATAACTCCTACAGTCTCTGGAGAAAAGGTTATGTTGTGGCATCAAAGACTGGGGCATATCGGAGAGAAGGGTATTCGACTACTACACGGTAAAGGTATGGTTGAAGGTATGTCTAACTTCTCTCTAGATTTTGATTTCTGTGAACATTGTCTATATGGGAAGCAGAATCGGGTAAGATTCCCCTCTGGTGCAACGAGGGCAGAAGGAATTTTACAACTAGTTCACAGTGATGCTTTTGGACCTGTGTCGGTCCCATCATTGGGAAAATATGTGTACTATGTCTCATTTATAGATGACTTCTCAAGGAAAACTTGGATATATTTCCTCAGGAAGAAATATGAAGTCTTTGACGAGTTTAAAGAGTTTAAGGCTCTTGTTGAGAATCAAACAGAGAAAAGAATTAAGGTGTTGAGAACAGATAATGGCGGAGAGTTCTGCGGGAATGAATTTGAAGAATTTTGTAAGAAGTGCAGTATAGCAAGGTAGAAGACTACTCCATATACACCTCAGCAGAATAGAGTTGCAAAAAGGATGAATAGGATGTTGATGGAAAAAGAAAGGTGTATGCTTAGTGGTGTCGAGTTAGGGCAAGAATTCTGGGTAGAGGCAGTGGGTACTACATGTTATCTGGTCAACAGATCACCCTCATCAGCGTTGGGTGACAAGACTCCACAAGAGGTATGGACTGGTAAGGAACCTTCTCTCACACATCTTAAGGTATTTGGCTGCAATGCATATGTTCATGTTCCAAAGGAAAATAGGAGTAATTTAGATGAGAAGGTCAAAAAATGTATCTTTGTTGGATATAAAGATGGTCTCAAAGGTTATAAGCTTTGGAACCCAGAAACTAAGAAGGTAGTGTATAGCCGAGATGTGGTATTTAGAGAAATGAAGGATGTTGTTAAATAGGAAGTCCTACCAAGTAAGAAGAACCAAAGAAGATAGAGTTTGATTTAAAGGATGATGAAGCAGACTTTATAGAAGAACATTAATTAGAACAAGAATATCCTCATACTCTAGTATTGAGGAGATCGGATCGAGAAAGAAGGCTATCGGAAAGGTATAGTCCATCTTATTTTCATTCAAATTTTGCTTTGTCTATTACTGATGATGATCCTAGAACTATCAAGGAGGCAGTGGATTCAGAGGATAGAAATATCTGGAAAAGGGCCATGGAAGAAGAAATGGCATCTTTGGATAAGAATGAGGCTTGGGATCTAGTGGAGTTTCCAACTGGAAGAAATCCCATTGGCAGCAAATGGGTATTTAAAAACAAACTGAATGCAGAAGGAAAAGTCGAGAAATACAAAGCTTGGTTAGTAGCAAAGGGTTATTCCCAGGTTGAGGGAATTGCTTTTGGTGAGAGTTTTTCTCCTGTTGCCAAGTTAACCTCTATAAGATTTATGTTATCTGTTATTGTTGCATTTGATTTTGAAGTAGAAAAGATGGATGTGAAGACAACATTCCTGCATGGGGATTTGGAAGAAGAAATCTTTATGAAGCAACCAGAAGGTTATGTTGTGAAAGGAAAGAAGGAGCTGGTATGCAAGCTGAAAAAGTCTTTGTATGGTTTAAAACAATCACCAAGGATGTGGTATCAAAAATTTGATACTTATATGATGGGACTTGGCTTAAGAAAAGTGGATCATTGTGTGTATTCTAAATTAATTGGTGATCATTTGATTTATTTGGTCTTGTATCTGGATGACATGTTGTTGATAGGAAACAACAAGGAGATTATCCAGGATGTGAAAACTCAATTGTCCTCTAAATTCGACATGAAGAATCTTGGTGCTTCAAATTTCATTTTGGGCATGGAAATTAAAAGAGATCGAAAAAGGAGGAAACTCTGGTTAAATCAGAGAAAATATGTCAAGACAATATTGCAGAGGTTTAATATGAAGGAATGTAAAACGGTCAAGGTTCCTATTCTTGTTGGTGTAAAGTTATCTGTGGATCAGTGTCCCAAGACACATGAAGAAGAGGAGGACATGTCTCATGTTCCATATGCGAGTGAAGTTGGTAGTTTAATGTATGCAATGGTCTTTACTAGACCGGACATTTCACATGCAGTGGGAGTTTTGAGCAGGTATATGTCAAAACCAGGGAAGGAGCATTGGACAACAGTAAAAAGGGTTTTCAGGTATTTGCGTGGCACTGCTAGCTATGGATTGTGCTATGAAGGAAGATCGGGATTGGACAGAGTGGTTGATATACATGTCTTTGTGGATGCAAACTGGGCTAGAGATTTGGATCATAGGAGATCTACAAGTAGGTATGTGTTTAACCTGTTTGGAGGAGCAATAAGTTAGATGAGCAAAAGACAGGTTGTAGTGGCACTTTCAACTACAAAATCTGAATACATGGCAGCCACTCATGCAAGTAAGGAATTAGTATGGTTACAAAGATTGTATTCAGGTATTGGGTTGGTAGAATAAGTTGTAAGGCTACCATTGGTAAAACAAGTTGTATTGGTTGCGAAGAACCCTGCTTATCATTCAAAGACAAAGCACATTGATGTTCAATATCACTTTGTGAGAGACATGATTGAAGAAAAGAAAGTATCATTGATGAAGGTGGACACTTTGAAGAATGTTGCAGACTCATTAACAAAATATGTGAGCACTGAGAATTTCTCTTGGTGTAGAGGATCCATGGGCATTGTTTCCCTAGATTTTTTACTATGTAACCCTGAAACCCCCTATATGCAAAGAAAACAAGTGGGAGAATGTTGGGTATGTGTTATATTCTTTGCACGAGTAGTAGTGTCTGAGCGTATGCCTTGGGTGCACAGGGGGGTTAGAGGAGGGGCCGATAGGCTCCCCCTCAGGGGGTGCAGGGGGGTGGATCCCCCCACGCAGGGGCCCAGGGGCAGTGCCCCCGAAAAAAAAAAATCTGCCTCGGGAAACGTGTCATGTATTTAAGTGGTTTTTTAAGCACATGGTTTTTGCCGATGATATTATATTTCCGGTTAAGGAATTAGGTTTTTGGACTAATCCAGGTCATTGGGTTAGGGTTTTGGATGCCACTAGCTCCTATATGTATATTGTATTGTAAACAATGTAACACAAGGAATGAATATAATATATGTTGGTTTTCCCGGTTTGGGTTTCCAGGGGAAAAATCTCTGTGTAATGTTTGTATTTGCCATTGTATCTTTTCTGTTCTTTTCTGAATATCTGTTTACAGTAGACATTGTACAAGGTTAGAATTTA
>ML781177.1:522839-537740 GCA_009831015.1 Picea engelmannii | reverse complement strand
AGGATTTGTATATAAATAGGCTTGTATCCCACTGCTCAATTCTCAACACTCATTAAGGTTGTGACTTTGTTCTCCTAACAGATTATTCACACAGTTCCTTCACAAGGAACTCCTTCAGCATGCAACTTCCTTATTGCATATCCTTCATTATCTGTGATAGATTCAACTTTGAGTTAGCTTCAACTTAATCCACTTTATTTGTTTACCAAATATTCCATAAGGAATATAACCATACATTCCTATGATGTATTCCAAATACACATTAAAAGTATGTCCTTTATATGTTTACCTTGCTTTCAGATTGTGCTTCCATGCACTTAATTACATACTTTAGTAGGTTGTGTGTGTGTACCCACCTCAAGAACCCTTTACAGTTCCATTTCCATGTCGATTGAAAATTATTTAGTTCATGATTGTTCACAATCATATACATGTGGTCTTCAAAATCGTATTCATGTTGTATTTTATCATGACAACAAAGCGTCCTTGTTCATTTAATCTTTCATCTACTTATACTATATTTTCCTAAGGGAATGGAACTCACTCCCCTCAAGATGTTATTCAAAAAAACACTTTCACGACTCATCATAATAGAGTCATCCATGCATCCATGGTATTCATTCAATCTTGGCAAGTGAAATTGTTGCCTTGCATTTCACCCATCCAGGCAGTCATACCGTGTCTTTAGTATACATAAATTCTTACATCATACATGTGCATCACTTGCACATTTAATATCACTCATATCTATTTTATCTTAAAGTCAGTCTTCATATCAAGTAACCTCACAATGCATCAAATTCATCCACTCAAGCATAACTAAACACAGCTAAACATTCATCACGCAAGCTCATTTATTGCACCCTTTCCATGTCCTTCATGGACATATCAGCTTCCAAATCCTTCTCCCAAGGATCTTACTGCCATTTTCATGACAAGTTCCATAAATATACTCAACATTGAGCTTCCCTCTCGGTTGAGAACTTGCAATCATTTACATGATATCCACCTGGCAGTTTAAAAAACATAGTCATAACTATGTTTCCCTTTCTATACGATAACAACTAGAAAGAAAACACTCTTGCCTCAAATTCCATAAAAACATTTCCCAAATCATAAATACAGTTTGGGGAATTATAACCATGCCCAAGGTAACAAAACAACTATTTTAGCTTCCAACTGGTCTTGATTAACAAACCTTTCGATCAAGGGAATCCTTTTCTAGATACTCGTCACTACTATTTAAGTATACCAAACCATATCTATATGGATACCATCCACCAATGGATGTCAATATGACCCATTTGGCATATAGAAGTGCCCCAACACTTCCTTTACCACATTCAGAACCAATCATTTAATTAACCATTCTACCTCATTTATAATATTTTTTAATGTTTTATAACATTTGGATTATTTCCTTAAAGCCCAATTACAATTTCAAAGTATGTTACTTACTAAGTATTTTAATACAAAACTCCAAAGTATCTTTAGATCATAATCAGTCTTGACCATTACACCTAAAAATATTTCTTCTTTTCAGCAAGAGCTAGGGGCGGAGGTCACTCTCCTCCTCCCATAGGAATTCTGGAAGATTAGTTTCCTATCCACCAAGAAAGGGAGGCTGTTGTGATTTCTCACTCAATCACTCCATATTTCTACAGCTCCATTTATCATCTTGATTAGAAAAACACTACCCAACAATTCTTGTACCCAGAAACAAAATGTGTTTCTCAGTTCCCTTTGAAACCCGAGAGTTGCACATGCTCTCCCTTTTCAAAGAATGGCCACCAGCCTCATTCCTCTTGCATAGACACATCCTTAAGTTAATAGGGAGACACACTCCCCTATCACAACCATGGGACTTTGAACCTATTCTTGTCACTTCACTTCTACCTTCATGAAGGTTTTTTTCAATCTATAGGGTTCCTTTTTACTTGCTTACTGGATTATTCCAACAACAATTTTCGGTCAAGTAAATTGACCTTACCATTTCCACCAATCCTCTTATCATGAGGAGTCATACACATATACTGGGTTTAATCCTTCATCAAAGTAGTAATTATTACTGCTACAGATCCTTTCAATCGATTCACATCCAAGTCTTGCTATTAATGTCCATCAACATAATCCCACTCCTATAGAATTGGCCATCATTTTCGAAAAGAAATGGTAGGCTTCCTCTACCACAAACTAGCATGATTCAATGTTGTTGGGTAAAATCCCAACTGAATTTTAATCTACAACTCTACACCCCTCTACTCAAGGAACTCATGCAAATCATTTCCATTTGGCAGTAATATTCTCAACAGGATCATCTTAGCCTTGGTAACCTAATCTTATGATTGTACAACAACACGTACAATTTCAAAGTGAAGTCGGCTTCTTTATTTGGAAACATTAGCAACATACAGTGCATATTTCCAAAAAATCTATCAAGAGTAGAAGACTTCATTCCTTTCTTCAATAGAGGTTTAAATAAGCCTCTTAGGAATGGGAAAGACAGGTTGTCACCCCTAAAATTTCTCTAATACTATTTTTATACAACTTGTGCATGAGCCCAAGTAGGCCAAGTGTTGTTTCCATGCTCTGATGCCAATTTGTAACACACCCGACCCCTAAATACTCTTTTAAGGGGCGGGGCATCATAATTTCATTTTCCTTAACTATCTCAAATCCTAATTCGGGGATCTCCATCGGATTCTGCTCACCACAAGCTTTCTAACGATCACCACCATACTAAAATATGAGTTCTCGTTTGCAAGCTATGCCTCCCGAAGCTCTTCGGGCGTTATTAGTCAAGGGCCATGTGGCATCCATGTGGGTATGGCTCATACATATCATCCAGAATTCCCCGAAGCCCCGAACCTTCCAACGCTCCTGTATCTATGGTGGAGATCCATCCACCATTAAATCTGACGGTGGATCTTCCTCCTCATTAAGGCATATGCCTAAGGATAATGTGGTGTTTGGCACTAAGCGCCCCTTTTTTTTCTATGAACGAGACCTCTCAGAGTACCGAAATCTATCCACATGGCCTCAGCCATTCAACGATCATCGTTCAATGTTCTACATTGAACGTCGGTGTTCAGCATTCGACGTTCAGCATTCTACGTTGAACATAGACGTTCGGTATTTGACATTCTACGTTGAATTTCGGCATTTGGGGTTTGAAGTTCTACGTTGAACGTCCCTCTACGATACTACACCCCAAATATTTTGAACTCCTGAAGTCCCAAAATCTCAAAGTCCCATTCACTTCACCAACCACTTTGGCCAGGTGAGAACATACCAAGGGCTATGGTGACATGTTCCCTCATTAGGGGGTGACATGTGCCACGTATTAATGGACCTATAGGGTCTACAGAATGCATGAATCTAGGTGACATGTGGTATGTTAATCGTGGGTCCATGTCACCCTGGATTACATCACTGACCACATCACTTCGGACTGATAGCCTTCCAAGCCCTTCAATATCACGGTCAATGTGTGTCCATGTAACCCCAAGATTGATGATGTTCGTCACTTCGTAACTTCGATGTTCAGGAGTTTTGTGATGTAAACTCCTCTTTTCTCCCGGAGTTAGTCAACGTTGGGTTGGCCATAGCCTAGATCTGATGGTCAGGAAAAATCTTAAAGGATCCTCAGATCGATGACTCTCGTCACTTCAGGCTTCAGATCTTATTTACACACCACACCTCAAATCCCCCAGAGTGCCAAGTCTCTAGACTAAAGGATCTAGTGCCACACATCCCCTAACTGTCAATGGTTGAGATTTACTCTGTCGTTCGTGACTTCGGGAGTCTTCACACCTTGAAGACTCTCGATCAAGTTCCTCTGGAGTGACAAGTCTTTGGACTACAGGATCTAGAGACATGTGTCCTAAACGATGGACGGTTAAGAGAGGTTCTCAATGGAGTCCCCAGATTAACAGTTGTGGAGGATCCCGAAGGATTTGAAGATCGACAGTCCATGTTAATTCATAAATTTTTAATTCAGGAGTTTTGGAGGTGCAACACCTTTGTTATCTTGAAGCGGTCAACGTCAGACTGAACTTGACATAGATCTAACGCTTAGGGAAATTCCTGAGTGTCCTTAGATCTACGACACACATCGCTTCTTGACTGGTAAATGGAATGGGGTTTAACATGGGGATGAGTCCCATGGTAATGGGTAAATCACTACAAATTTCTAGTCCACTGTCAAGCCACCAAAATAACATGTCATATTTGACACAATTTGGTCTTTCCAATACTTAATTCCCCAGGGCTTCGGATTTCCAGAGTCCCAAACACTTATCTCCCTCGGAAATTAACCTAAGGTTCCTAGGCCTTGGTTATATGGAACTTTGTCAAGCCCCAAAGGCTATAGTCATACCTATTGGCCACGATTTGGTTAAGGTCACAACACCCCAGAGCTTCGAACTCTCGAAGTTCTGAAGCCATAAAGTATTAGCTCATTTCAGCTAGCGCAAGGTCCCCAGACCTTGGTCATATGGACCCTCTAATGAGTCTCAGGCTGTAAGCTCAACTATTAGTTGATATTTGGTTAATTCCATGGGAACGAGCATGAGGTCTCTTAGGATACTGGTTTGAAGGAAGCTCCCTCCACTCACAAAAATTAGGTTCTAACACAGGGAAAGGCACCTTCAAAGGATCAACAGAATTGTAGCAGTCTCATGGAATCTACCCCAACTCTAGTACTGTGAAGTTGATCCCTGGGAATAATACTCTTAGGATTTCCTAACCATCCCATAGGCCACACTAGTCATATTATAACCATTCGAAGGCAACAGTTTATAGAAGAACAATAAGCATTTTCATTATGAATCAAACACTACAAATCTTAGTCACAGACACAGACATTCGATCGTGCATTTCAATTCAAGTGTGCAGGGTAAATGTAATGTTCCTGACTTGGCTAGTCTAGGAAACGTTGTTGATGTGTGTGTAGGATCAAAGGTTTACAACATATAAATGATCATACAAATAATAAACGCGACAAAGGAATGCAAAGTTTGTATTATGATATCTCTGTGGATTACAAAATGGTTGAATGTGGCTGAATAAACTGACAATACTTGACTAGATCAACATACAAAGGATCTTAACCGGAATAAAAATAAGCAATTGCGGCTGAATTAAATAACAACACTCGGCCAGATCAAAAGACAAAAGGATCTTAGCCGGAATACAAATAAACAACTAAAAGATAATACCCAAAATATGGGAGCACTGCGGAATCAATGAAGATTGATGGAAGACCTGGATGATCTTCCCAGTGACTAGGGTGTGTCTTTCAACACCAAAATCAGCCAACTGGTGTCTTCCTCTTGGAATACACAGAAATATCTCTCCTGAGATGTGCCTCTTCTGCTCAATGACAAGTCATAATCGGCATAATAATGAATTAGGTCGCTGACCCTTCCTTTATAGCTTTCCAAAACCCTAAATCATGCTAAAACCCTAATTCATTGTTGATTTCCAAAACCCTAAATCATGTTGAAACCCTAAATCACTGTTGAAACCCTAATTCATTGTTGACTTCTATTTTTATCTCATAATGACTTAAAATCACTTTTAACCCCTGTTAGCTCAATGTCACTTTACGAATATAATACCTGTGACTGGAGTGACCTCTAGTAACCCTGTTTACCCCTCTTTGGCCCTGGCTATAGTCTAACGGGATGGTTTAGACCATTAAGCCTCCTCGTCTGGAGCTCCTATTTGGAAAGGAACATTACAGTAAGAAAAGTACTTATATATTAAAATTTGCATCCAACCAACTCATTGTGTGTGTTCTCCTTTCCACCCAACCATAGGCTCAGAGGAATTCATTCATAGCACTCTGTCCACCCTTGTGCCAAGCCATGATATCACTAGGGAATTTATGCCAATTCTCAGAGATCCTTTCTCTGTCACAACTTTTTCGAGGTTTATCAAATGCTTCCTCGGCATCAATATCGTGGCCTTCTGCTCATGTATTTTTCTCTGCAAACTCTCATATATTTATTTCTCTGTCATGGCCTCGACGAGGTTCATCAGATGCTCCCTCACCCTCAAGCTCGCAACCTTCTTCTCATTCTCTGCTGGAGAGATATGTGTGTTATCCTCTCTTCTCTATATATTTGTATGCCTTTCATGCACACCCCTCCTTGGGAAGGTTTTCCTTCCTATATTGTTCCTTCTGTCAGAAGGAAACCTGGGTCTTCCTGGGTCTGCAGGACCCTGTGGTACTTCAGGATGACATTCTTCAACTAGACCATGCTTCCATTCATTGGGTGGTTGATGGTTCAACCATCGGTCCTTTATTCATTAACTGATTCCTATCCTTGGGAACCAGATGAGGTTTATTATCCTCATCAAAGGGAAAATTTGGGGTCATTTGACATAATGAATCCTCTCTATAGTTTTCCAAGGCTTCACCCCCACAGTCAATTATTGGAAGTTCTAAACAATAATACATTTACAATATTCCCATGCCATAGCATGGTGATCATAATTAATGATTAATTACAAGTTGGGGGAAACAAGGGTATTACAATCAACATGCACACCATGCGGATCAAAAATGTAGTCGAGGTATTGGACCATGTCCATGCCAAAGGAGCATTTTTCCAAGTTGGCATATAGCTTGTGTTGTCAGAGAGTGTGCAAAACCTGTTGAATATGATGCAAGTGTTTTTCCCAAGTCTTGTTGTAGACGAGGATGTCATCCAGATACACCACTAAAAAATAATTAGTGAAAGGACGCAAGATATCATCCATAATCCTCATGAAATTTTTTGGGGCATTTTTCAAACCAAAGGGCATGACTAACCATTCAAAAATACCTTATTTTCACTTGAAGGTATTTTTCCATACATCTATTGGTTCTATTGGGACTTGATGGTATCTAGACTTCAAATCAATCTTACTGAAGTATTTGGACCCCTTGAGATGATCAAGGAGATCGTCGATTCGGGGAATTGGGTATCGGTTCCTGACTGTGATTTTATTTAGGGCTCGGTAATCAATGCAGAGTCGCCAAGTCCCATCTTTCTTCTGCACCAGCATGATTGGGATTCCACTGGGTGATGAGATGGATCAGATGTGCCCCTTGTGGAGTAGTTCTTGGATTTGACGCTTGATCTCCTCATTTTCTACCAGAGAATGGTGATAGACTGACCCATTGGGTAGCGATGCACTGGAGGTCAGATTGATGGGATGTATTAGTCCCTAAAGTTGCACTCGACTGCTAAGGGCAAGCTAGGGCATCATTGATTTATTGCAAAAGATTTTTGAGGATTTTATGATTGGATTTTTTGAGTAAGGTGGTTTGAAACTAGTTTCAAGGTAACAACACAATATGAAAAACAAGATTAAAATAGAGTATATCCCATTGACTGAATAATAGGTAAACAAAAAGATGGATTAAACCAATTAAGAAAAAGGAAGGTGAAGCCTTCAATTTGTCAACTTCACCAGAATTATTGACTCAAAATATCATAAAGAAACAAGATGTCCAACTTGATATCCAACTTGAAAAATAATCTTTACAGTAAAATTTCCACTGTATAAATAATCAGTCAAGAATAAAAAAGAATTGCAATTTCAAATAATGAATTCAAGCATGAATAAAGAAATAACAAAATAGAAAAATAGGGTCTAACCATCCATATGCCTTTGCTATTAAGTGTCAAATTGAACATAAATTCCTTTACAATGTGCTTCATAAAAAGGTCCCTTGGGTCTCCAATTTTTCGACCTGAACATGGTATTTCTTTTGTCTATTTAAACCATCTATCAAACTTTCAGATCCTATCATCTAGTATAGCCTTTAATGACTAGATTCGAATAGTATCTAACTATTAAGGTAGTTCACTCAAAAAGAGCTTCTACAACCCCAAAATAGATTACAGCTCAACAGCTTGATATAGCAAATATTTCCAACATTACATTTGACTCTACAAAATAGGAATTTTATTTGATTATGTAAAACAGATCGAGGTCTTAGCATTTCACTGACCAAAAACGAGTAGGCTTTGCCATATTTCCTGGAAAACATTTAAACATGATTGTAACAAATTTCCATGTTACCTTTAAGATATAATTATAGCAGTGGCTTTGGCATTTTTCTGTTTGAGTTTAGTGGTAAGCACAACATTGTGCCAATAGAGTCTGAAATTAATCTCCCTAAGTTCTTTGAGAAATGCCCTTTGCTCTTTATTCTTCTTTTTAAAGCCTTGAATCCTTTCTTGTTGGCGAGCATTCCACTGTTCTATCTGTGTCGTCTCCTTCTTTAATTGTCTTATTGTTTTCTGAAACTCCTTGATCCTTTCTTTATCAGTTCTAATTTTAACTTTGAATCCTGAGCATTCTTCAAAAGGTGCAGGTTCATTCAGGTTTAAGGCAACGCTGGGTTCCTTGGCTTTAACTTGGTATTTTGAGACTAATTCTGAGCTATGTTCTTCCTCGAAACTTGCTGAATCTATAGCTTCAGGCACATCTGGTATGTGATCTGAGTCTTCAAAGTAATCATGTTTATCTTCAGGGGTTTCACTGATACCTTTAGCCATCTCCTTAGATTTTTCCAATCTGGTTGAAGCTCTCGTTATAGGACCTGTAGGTGGTGTAAGTATTCTTTTTCCTTTGCTGACAGATTTCTTGGGGAATGGAGTCCTTTTTGCCCTTTTCCTGGTGCTTGCTTCAACATCCTCGGAATCATCTTCTATGATTATGAAGTTTTCTTCTTTGATTGACGGATTGAACATTGCATTTGACTTCAGTCTATACTTGTTGGTGACCCTAGTAGAATTTCTTCTAGGTTTCTGTGATACATACACACATTTAACCTTTTTCCCTTTGGTTGTTGCACCCCTTTTGCTGGTTGATGGCGTTTCAAGCTTGACTGTAGTTTGAGAATCAAGCTCATTATCTGAATCCTTTTCCCCTTTAACATATTCCTCATAAAATGTTTCAATTTTCGACTCCCACCTAGGTCTTTTACTTCTGCTCCTCCTGGTCACCTTGATATCAAAAAACTCTTCTTTCACAAGAGTTTCATAAAAAATATCTCGGCTCTATGTAATGGTCTTCCTCCCTCTGCCATTCTTCTGCTTATTGGACTGAGTGATAGGGTTTAAAGATTGAGTGAGCCATCTCCAGGGATTATGTAATTCGCTCAAAGCAAACATGACTAGGGTTTTGATCAGGACTTGATGGAACAGACTGCTTTTAGCATTGGTAGAGAGTGACTGCACTCTTTTTGAAATTTTTGTCAAGATTTTGAGTAGAAAATAAGGGAGATTTAACGGGTATTCACCATTTAAATGCATTAGTATCCTGATATGGTAGATATAGACCAATGAAAACTTTCCTTCATAGGTGATATAACTATGAATCACGACCAAAGTTGTGTTCCATTCAGGTCGAATCCAGCTACAAGGTATTCCCCTTCTCCAATCCGAATTTTGCTTATCTAGAAGGAGGAATTGGTTTACAAATTCTGTGACCACATGTTCTTTCTTCCACCATCTTTCTCCTCCAACCACAAGCCTGCAAGCCTTTGTGATAGTCTATTATGTCACTAGCATCAACATCTTACCGAATTTGACCTCGTGACCATCGAAATTCAGAGCAAACTCCATGGAGACCTGCTCATCATAACCCTGAAAAGTGGTGAGGAATTCATACCACCCAGCGTCTCTGAACCTTTGATCCATTTGAGGATAGGCTTCAAGAAGTTCGGCACCCTCTGGTTCTATTCTGACAACCTATCCGCTCCTCTTTGGCGCCATCAAAACACAATTCTGCAACTGGCGCCCTCGGATTCCAAATTTGCCACCTGCAATTGTTAGTGTATACCATTCCTTCGAGTGGATACCTGCATTTCTCACTACAATCCTGAATTCAGCAAAATCGAATAGGTAAGATATAATGATCATCAAGAAAAAGGGTGACTTGAAATGAGTCATGCACGAGTACACAGCAATCAAATTTTGAAACGATTGAATTTGCAAATAATTTCCAAGCTTTCGTGGGCGCATGTGAACTCTCAACCCACGATTTGTGTCATCATAAAAAAATTGGGATGGCAGGCGCATATCATGGCATGATTGTTTGGCACTACGGGAATAGGATTATTCCTGTAGCGCTATTAATGACTTTAGCAAAAATTTGAAAATTTGAAATTCAAACAGGCATATAAGGAGACACCTCAATTTTAAACTGTGTGCATTCAAAATCAAACTTAAATAAACTATCTCAAAACTGTAATGCAAACCAAAAGATACCAAAACAAAAATTGAAACAACTAGAAATAAAAATTGAAGTGCGGGTAAGGAAAACTTAGGATAAGGGTTTCTCACTAAACCAAGACAAAATTAGAGACTAACGAGATGCTTGACCTGAAAGTGCATAGGTACCCCAGTAGGTGATGAGAAGATGTCTTTATATTCTTCCACAATCTTATCCACTTGATTTTGTTGCATGGAGAGGTCGGTCACAAAGGCCATGGATGTGGTTGCAACCTTTCGCTCACTATGAGAGAGAATCGCGAAGAAGACAAAATTCCATGTTTGAGAAATGGCCTTCCTGCATTGCTTGGCAGAGATCAAGGAAATAACACTAGGTGGGACTACCTCAAGTATCCTATACAATTTCTTGTTCAAAGTAATAATAACATTGTGAGGCGTAGACTCATATACAACATGATATTTCCATAAATAAGGTTGGCCCAAAAGAACATCACAAACTTCAAGGGGAGAAACATCACACAATACATCATCTTTGAATGGCTTGATGCCATACGACATGCGTCACTGTTGGCTGAAACAAAGACCACTTCCTTGACAGAGCCATCTAATGGTGTAGGGTTGCAGGTATGGTGTTGTTGGAAGGGATATATGCTTGATGACCTCTACTCAGATGAGGTTCTTCTTCCTACCACTATCAACGATTAAGTGCAACAGAGTTCCTTTTACCCACATCTATGAATGAAAGAGGTGCTCGCCTTCCTATGTCTCATCGGGTTCACCGGGATGGATCTTTGTGGTAGAAATGGTGGCACTGGGTTCCATGTTAATGATCTATCTCCCCTTTTCTGGTTCTGACTCATATTCGGAACCCGCATATGATTCATAGGCTTTTACCTCAGCCACCAATGACTTATTTGAGCTAAAATCAATAGTGTTATGTCAGGGGCTCTTATGGAAGTCGCACAACTTCTCGATATCTTTCTTCATCTTCCCATTGTCCTTCTTTGCTTGCGGCTTGGAATGGTTGTCCTTAGGTTTCCCATATTTTCTCTGTCCTTTGTTCTGCAGGTTGGGGATTCCCTTTCTCTTCTTCTACTATGAGGGGTTCCCAGACCCAAACTGCCACGACTTTTGTTTTAGTTTCTGCTCAACTTTGACGGCATATCGATAGGCCAAACCCAAGGATGAGATGTCAAAAAACTCCATTTTAGTATGGATGTACCTATGTATACTTCCATGGTACTTGAGCATAAGGTATGGAATAAATTAGTAAACTCAGGGACTTTTTGGTGTGCAAGGTATGGAAGACATTAGTGAACTATGGAACTGTTTGGTCTCTTTCCTGTTGCAGTGTGGTCCATCTTGATTACAAGCTATCATAACTTCCAACAGGGTAGTATTGTTCCTTAATATCATCCCTGAAGGAACCCCAAGTGGGTGAAACTAAAAATAATGTGGATCCCTCTATTTCCTTTTTCTCGCAGAAAGTCTCCCACCAATCTTTGACATGGGGGACTTCCTTGAGGAGTGCAAACATAATCGTTTCTCTATCGAAAAAGTTGTGGACATAAAAATACCCTTCTAGAAGGTTTAACCATCTATATACAACATCATAATCTATTTTACCTTCAAATATAGGAATATCAAAGTTGATATGTACCTTGAAGGGGGTGGCGCTTCCACTTGAGGTGGATGCATCACTTGTCGGCAATCGTCAAAGGATTTGTGCAAAGTTGGCCATCATCTCATTCCTTTATTGCTCAAGGGATTCCTCAAGAAACATTTTGAAAGGATATCATGTCCCTTCATATTTATTTTCTCCCACAATGGACGGTTTCTTGGGTGTGCAAGAGAATTTGTCCTCAATAGAAACAAGCTCGAGACCCAACTCTCTATACCTTGATCGCGTCGGGGACATGCATTAAAAAAAAACTGATATGGAGCATATCGCTCTGATACCACTGATCCAGATTTATGAGTGGAATGAAATGAAACCACATATTTATCATATTAACACAAAGACACAGTGAACAATAAAAAATATACAGTAAGACTTTGTTTCTATTAAATATGAAATATGCTGAAAACTATAAGGATGCAGACTGAAAACAAGCTTGCTAAAATGGTGGCAACTTATTTCTGAGAAGATATGTGATGAATACGCGCATTCACAAGAATATGAGTACAATGAGGCTCTAAAGGAATTTTTACAATAAAAATGAATGCCAAAACCCTATACATCCAAAAACCTAAGTCTAGGAGATGAAGCGCCAAAAGTCATGTGGGTCTCGTTGGGGTAAGTTAGTACATCAACTTCTTGGGGTCATAACGTTTGCATACAATCTTCGTTTAGGGTACACGATAGCTCGTTAGAAAGGTATTGATGAGGAGCTTCATTTAGAGGGCTCAATCAAATCCTTTGGCCATCATTGAGGTGTCTAATCGCGAAAAAACATTGTTTAGGCCCTCAAAATGGCCCCGAAAGTTCAAGAACCAAAAAACTGCTAAAAATAGTAAGTTGCCAAAAAAATGTTTTGAGCCAGTTGGACAAGATGGGTGGCCACCATGATCCTCCTGAATCATTTAGGAAGTAAAAATCCTACCCCTAAATGGCTATAGGGAAATGTTAAATATCGGGCCACCAGGAGGAGAAGGGGTTCCATTCTTTTTCATTGTATCTTGTTCCATAGCTAAGAAAAATATCTAAGAGTGGTATTATATGAGAATAATAGAGGAGGAGAGATTTTGTAGCAACCATACAAACCACAGTTCAAAGAAAACTCTATAGAGAGTGCCTCTTTCTTCGTACTTGCATTATTTCTATATCAGAGAAAAGAGAGCAGAGAAGCCTCACCTTCTAGCTAGGTTTTCTCTCGCATTGTGTTTCTCAAGTCATATCTTGTGTTTATTTGTAGATGGTGTGTGTATTTAATTTTGTTCTCTATATTTCTCATTTGAAATATTTCATACCTTTTTTTTAAAAAGGAAAAAAACTAGCAATCAAGAGTCTAGGATCTAAAGGAAAATTAATGTTAATAATAAGATTTCAATTATTTATAAGATCTTTTGCAACGAACTATTCTAGTGGAATATCCACGACCATTTACAGATCATATTGGTATTAGAGCATGTTTTTCTTTTGGATATTTGTGGCAAGTTTCGGGATCTAGGAATCAACTTAAAGAGAAGTTGCATAAACCCTAGCCACGGTGGACGAGTCTATTCATAGTAACCCTCAATATCCAAAAAAAATATTTGAGAGGTTGGAAGTGCATGCCATTGACATCAATCACAATATGGACCTCCTCATGGAAGCTCTAGCAAGAAATATCATATCGTTTGAAGATGATGGAGGCTCTAACTCAGAGATCATATTAGAGGGGACATCAGGAGATCAAGAAGACTCAGAAAAGGAGTTGTGAAAAGAATCTGAGAAATACTAGCCAAGTTCAAGTGCCATGAACCCTCAAGAGTCCCTATTCAAGATAGAAGATAAAGTGGACATAAAAGCACACCAAGGTGAGATTGATGCACTAAAACTGAATCATTGGTTGCTATAAATAGAATTTTATTTTATTGTTCACCATATATATGAAGGGTAGAATATTTCATTTGCTAGAATGAAGTTAGAGGGCCATGCCTTAACCTGGTGGGAAAGCCACACAAAAAAACTTAGGCTAGAAGGTGTTCCACTAGTAACTAGGTGGTAGGACTTCAAAACCATCTTCAAGTCCCAATTCTACCCTATCAGGTATGTATAGGACCAATGGATCCCATGGCACTACTTTAGTCAAAGGCAGGGGCAGTTTGTACAATAATACACCACTGAATTAAAAAATATGACCATCATGTTGGGCATCTCTCCCAAGAACACATATGTACTCAAATATCTAGGGGGGGTTACATAGTCATCTACGGAAGTAGATGATGCTCTTCAAGCCAAGGACAATGAATAAGGCATGTGTACAGTCATAGTGTTGTAGCTTAAAATGCCCCTCTAAATTTTCTTCAATTTACTAATCTTTGACATTTAACCTTTGTTTGATTACCTTAAAGGAAACCTTATCTCAATGATACTTTTACCTTGAACCAACCTTGTCCATTCATCGATAATTCATCCTTGTTTAAATTCATGATGTTGAAATTAAATATTTGACTCATGTATGTCGTAAAGTCTATTGGTGGTCATAAACCTAAATTCCATATTTAAAATCTACCAAACCTTACCTAGTCAAATTAAATCCTAGGACCAAGTCAAGTTGAGACTTTCTAAATAATTCTCTAATTAATAAATTAATTCATTTCAAGTTTTATCCTATCCAAAATTATACATTAACATCATATCATTAATTTTGATTTTTATATTAAATCATATAAGATATTTTCTTCAATTTCACATCTTAATAACATGAAAATTCAAAGGTTAATATTATCACTTATGAACATATTTTATTAAAATAACCCCCAATCCGTTTAAGGTTGCCCTAATAGTTTCCCTTGTTTCATATATGCTAAGAATCAATCTAAAGAAAATTGATATATTTTTTCATTACTATACATTATAAATAAAAGTTATATATTGTAGTTTTTATATTGAAAATTACATTTGAATATATCATTTGTATCATGACCTTTATAACATGCATATGATATCTTCTATTAT
>ML781177.1:510244-522784 GCA_009831015.1 Picea engelmannii | reverse complement strand
AGATATCATATGCATGTTATAAAGGTCATGATACAAATGATGTAAAGGAATTTTAGATTTGAATAATTGAGGATGAGGGGAAAGTTATCGACATCCTTGGTGGTGTTGATAATTTACACTATATATCTATTTTCTCGCCTTAGGAAAGACAATATTGTCATTCAATCCTAGATTGACGTTGAGAGCCTTTGGTCTAGTGCCCCTTTTGATAATTGGCAGTCGCCATCTACACCGAGATCATACTGACCTTCACCACCAAATAAGAATAATGGTTATTGAGTGGTTCACTACAATGGTGGTTTAAATCAACAACATAGTGCGATATGAAATGTATGTTAATCACTTTATCATAAAAGCTAGTAGTTCGCTACATATCAAAACCAAATCTTTTAAAGTGGCAACCATCACATAAAGGTGGAGCTCATGGAGGATAACGCACCACCTGATCGTTGGGAGAATTATCATCATGACATATATTACTACTTATTCGTATTAAAGAGCATCCTGCAAAGAAATTATTTTTGTAAAAGGATTCATTTGTTTTATTCAACTATGGAATTTGGGAAAAATAATCAATATGTTTTCACGTATGTAGTTGGCTTTGCTTAATTATTTCCACACTTTCTTCTTATCAGTGGTGCGTAAGATTGCACGTCTTCTTGTTTTACTTGTGATTTATGTTATCCTCAGTACTATGGAATACCATGTTATTGTCACTGATATTTGAGAACCATCTTCTGAATCTTCCATGACTTTGCATGTTGGAGAAAGCTATCCATTAGAGAGGTCCCGGTCTCGTATTTATTTGGAGTTGTTTTTTTTTCTCTGTCTGCCTTTAATTCTTTAGTTATTATTATTTTATTTATCTTCTGAATCTAGTATTAAGAAAATGTTTATTAAAGATTGTTATGAGGTTACTTAGAATAACATATTTTTGTAACAAATAGAGGGTTACCCCCTTTGGCTCAGGATCCAACTTGAAAGCCGAAAGAAGGAAAGAGTTTATAAAGGCCTCTTTGGATGCCTTGACATTTTTCCCTAGCCAGGGACAATTTTGAGGAACAACACATGAACCTAGAAAACATAGGTCAACAAAAGGGGTAGTCAAGTGGTTCGAAGCAAAAAGAGCACCAGGAAGCTTCCAAGGAGGGGAAAAAGAAGTGGAAAGGGGGGAAATATAAGAATACAACAACCACTACACATCAACGCAAAGATTCCAACAACCATTGCAATAATTGCAACATTGATGTCCACACCGAGGAAAATTTTTGGAAACTACATCTAGAGTTGAACCCAAAGAACATCAAGAAGGATAGAAAGAAAAATAATCTTCTAGCCACAAATTTGAGCAATCAGGTTGAAAGTAGCTCAGATATGGATGAAAACATTTTCTACACAGCTCTATAGAAGGATGTGAATCTAAGTAGTCTTCGTCACCAAGAAGAGAAGGAGATGACCAAGCTCTTCCACATCAAGATTTAGGTTAAGAAGATCAAGATAGATGCTTTGTTAAACTCTCGTTCACAAACTAATATCATAGCAACAGATCTGGTCAAAAAAATTGGATTGGAGGTTCATGATCATCCTAGCCCCTATCCATTGGGTTGGGTAAACAAGGATGCAAAGATAAATGCAACGAAACAATGTAATATTAAATTTTTTTGGAAGTGTTGATTTCATTGATGAAGTGGAATTGGACATATTACCCCTTGATGTATATGGAGAGCTGTTTGGAAGCCCTTGCATGTATATGATAGATGCAATATTCATGTGGAGATCCAACTAGTACCGACTGATCAAGGATGGGAAGTCCTACATCATTAATGTGTTGGGTATGTGTTATATTCTTTGCACGAGTAGTACCCAACATTCTGTCTCGGGAAACATGTCACATATTTAGGTGGGTTTTTGACACATGGTTTATTTGCCGATGGTTTTCTATTTCCGGTTAAGGAATTAGGGTTGTTGACTAATCCAGGTCATTGGGTTAGGGTTTTGGATGCCACTGGCTCCTATATGTATATTGTATTGTAAACAATATAATACTATGAATGAATATAGAATATGTTGGTTTTTCCCGATTTGGGTTTCCAGGGGAAAAATCTCTGTGTAATGTTTGTATTTTCCATTGTATATTTTCTGTTCTTTTATTGAAAATATGTTTGCAATAAATATTGTACAAGATTAAAATCTACACGCGTAGCCCACAAGAGCTTCCAAAGGACCCATATGACCAAGGTCTGGGAATCCTACGCTGGGGCCGAAAGAAGTTAAGCCTTCTGGCTTCATAACTCCAAGAGTTCAAAGCTCAAGAGTGTTTTGACCCTACCGTTTATAAATTGGTCAAACACAATTGATAGTTACGGTTACCGACAAGGTTAAACGGTGCATGTCGGTCTCCTTATCTGGGACAACTAGACTTGCCCCACCATTAAACCTTGATCCATTCAATTAATGCGAAGTAACATGAACCACCGATTTGAGAGTATACATGAACCCCCTTGGTTGTTGGATCCATGCCGAGGTAACTTCGGCAAAGTCCCAATCCGTGTGAACGGGGATGATATAGCATCAACTGTAGGGGGCAAATGTTCTCTCTTCCTTGCCACCTGTCATCTCTGGCAATTACCTGTTTGGTAGGAGTATTCGAGACCCACCTGTATTCGTCGTCGCATCTAACACGTCACCCCATGTGGGAGTGGACTCTTCGAAAGTTCGGGACTTTGGGTCTTCGAAGGTTTGGGATGTAGCGTCGTGGGAAGGGTGAAGGGTCCAAAGGCCGGAGCCACATGGCAATATTTCGGGATTGTTCGGGAATTCAGGATTCCAGAGGACATGCGTGCAGAAAAGAAAAGGGGCGTTCAATGCCGAAGCGTCAAACGTTGAAGTCTCGTCTAGTTGTGTGTTAGATAAAGACTAAGTCTCACCGTTGGTTTGGACGGTGGATGGACCATCCCTGCGGGACGTAGGAACCTAGAAATGGTACGAGCGAGATGGGTCCACGTGGGCGCCATGTGGCCCTCAACCAACGAACGTCCGAAGGACTTCGAGAAGCCATAACTTGTAAACCAGAGGTCAGATTAGAGCCATGTAACAATCGTTAGAAAGCTACGAGCGAGTAGCAGGGGATGGATCATCTAGGAGAGATGATTCAAGACGATTTGAGTAAGAAAATTTTTGATGCCCCATCAATAGAAAGGATACTTAGGGGTCGGGTGTGTTACATTGTTATTGTCACATGATCAAGGTTATGTCACATGAAGTTTAATTGTTATTGTTCATTATGATTTACTATGAAGTTTGATTGTGGCTGGGTTTAATAATATTATTAATAGTTATGCGACATTTCAGAGTTAGGGTTTATGAAAGGTGATGTGGGAAGTTGCTTAACGTGTAGGCTAAAGTAAATCTATGGAAGGTTTTGATTTAGTTATGAAAATAGTAAATATGATACAATGTTGAACGAAGAAGCTACTTTATTCAGTTTGGGAAATAACCTTACCTAGCCGACGCGATGACACAGACAGCGACCTAAATGCCACAGGCAGTGAATGGGTATGAAACAGAGCACAAGGGTTGAGGGTTGAAGGAAGGACAACCCAAAAGGAACATAAGAGCAATCGACGGCCAACAGCGTATAAATGTCCCATCTGAGAATAGAGCCCATAGTGAAAAAAACGGTGCGGACCTTTAAGAAAATCTATACCTCATAGTACTTTTATAGTACCTTTTTCAACCTCCAGTCGTTTATTGATGTAGAAAATAGCGTCTGACTTAATAGAATTTGGCGCGCCGCCCAACTAGCTGGTAGAGGTCTCATAGATTTGGAATTTTGATTACATTTTTTTCCACATAGAAATGGGTAAAACCCAAAAGTTCTGCTGTAATTTCCACCAACATTTTTCGTTGAAATAAAGTGAATGCGAATCTTTTTAGTACAAGATTTGGTTATTAATTTCCACATGTTAATTAAAAAAAAGTCAGATGTGTTCTCATCGTCTGGTTATTAATTCCGAATGTTAATTATAAAAAGTCAAATATGTTGTAATTGTCTTTAATTGTTTTTATGGTCTTTAATTATTGTAAAAGAGTGGGCCGTTTTTTACTTTTTATTTCATGGGAAGACGATTAACATTGTGCAGTCACTGAAGACATTAATAGCAAAAGAAATAGCTATTTCTTTTTACTTAATGGAAAAAAGCTTATCAATATTTAAGGGCTTTTTGAAATCTCTTGTAACTTTTAAGAATATCTATCAAATCTTTGATAATCTTATTTGGTTTGGAAAAAAGCTTATCAATATTTCATGCCTTTTTGAAATCTCCTGTAACTTTTAAGAATATCTATCGAATCTTTGATAATCTTATTTGGTTAGATTAAATGTTATTTTCTTTTACAGTATTCCTCAATAATTTCATATTCCCATTAGTCCCTATTATTTTTATGTGTCACTTTATTACTCCTTATTATTTTTATGTGTCACTTTATTTAAATGTTATTTTCTTTTACAGTATTCCTCAATAATTTCATATTCCTATTAGTCCCTATTATTTTTATGTGTCACTTTATTACTCCTTATTATTTTTATGTGTCACTTTATTTATTGTTGATGTTTTTAATAATATAATTTTTAATGATTTTTCTTTTTCATTAGTGAATTTTGGCATGTTAATTAAAAAAAGTCAAATATGTTTTAATGGTCCTTCATGGTTTTTATTAACAAATTATTTTTAAATTCAGATTTATTAAGTATGAAGAGAAAATTAAATTTATGAAGGATTAATTTATTTTTATATGATAACATCTTTCCATAAACACTTCGCCACTTTTGCAATAAAAATATTAAATTTATAGAGAATTCATTGTTTTTATTAACAAATTATTTTTAAATTCAGATTTATTAAGTATGTAAAATAATTAAATAGTTTTTATTAACAAATTATTTTTTAATTTAGATTTATTAAGTATGAAAAGAAAATTAAATTTATGATGGATTATTTTTTTTTTAATATGATAACATCTTTCCATAAACACCTCACCACTTTTGCAATAAAAATATTAAATTTATGAAGGATTAATTTTTTTTTATATGATTACATCTTTCCATAAACACCTCACCACTTTTGCAATAAAAATATTAAATTTATGAAGGATTAATTTTTTTTTATATGATAGCATCTTTCCAAAAACACTTCTCACTTTTGCAATAAAAATGTTTCAATCAAATTTTTATATATTTAAGATTGTTAAAATTACTAAGACAATTGAGAGGGGGGTGAATCAGTGGTCACTGTGCTTAAACAATTTTAACAATATTAATACATTCTTAATCTTTCTTCAAGTGATGATCAACATTATACAGCATATGGACAATAAAAGTAATGAGTATCAGTCACACATAAGGTATACACAGAGACAGATTTTCACAAGGAAACCCATAAAGGGAGAAAACCTCTTCTTTTTCGAAATGATAGGCAGTCTTTTAAGTTCTAGACAACATCTATAATTGAGCACCAACTCAATGTGAGGTTGCTACCTCTGTTTTACAAGCTGCAACTTGTTTGAGAGCACCGACTCTCTTGTTTCTCTAGCACCCACTAGAGGGAAGCACCAACTTCCCTAATGTTCCAGCACCAACTGGATGGAAGCACCAACTTCCAGTTATACAAGCTCCAACCTCTATAACAGAGAACACTTGTTCTCCCTTTCACCACCCTGCCACCCTGGTTTCTCTGGCTTCAACCAGATGGAAGCTACAACTCCCTGTGTTCAAGCTCCCACTTGAACCTCTGAGGACAACAGTCCTCCCTAACACCTCCCAACCACCCTGGTTTATAAATGAATAATTAAACAACCAACTACATAGCTAAATCGATTCTTACCACTTCTTCTTTGTTCTGTAAATCTGGTCTTCTTCTAACTGTTCTGCAATTCTTCTCTTCCTTTGTATGTTCTGCAATTTTTCTCTGCTTCAACTTGTTCTGTCATTCTGCTCTACTTCGAGTCTATTCCTCATCTGTTACTCTTCTCTGAGTTTTACCTCACATTGCGCACATTTTCAGTCTCACACTGCGCATCCTGTGATTTTCCCTTTCTTACAGTTTAATTCATTTTTCGTCCAGAACCACCGCCACGCACAGTCTGTCTCTTTTTCTTTTATGCACCACACCCACAGTAGTTACACTTCGCATCTTCTTCGGCAAAAGAAAACCGTCTAAGCAACTGAAACGTCAACCGATCAGGAATCATGAATCAGTTTTGCTAACTGATTCGTAACTGATGAATTAACTGTGAGAGATAACAGTAGCCCTCCGATCATATTTAAGTTTATCTGCACCGTTGGATGAAATTTATTAATCATACCTTTAAATCGGGTTTCGACATTTCGTCATTCCTGTGGCCAAGTGTCTCGACAGTTCATGTCGCGATCTCCAAAACTCCGATACAGAGCTTTTATGTGCTAACTCCTTCCTCTATATGACCATGCCCATGACCAAGCGCTTATGCATAAAGTGCTTTTCGCAAATTCTCATTTCATGAATCTGGAGATGAGGCATCTCGACTCTCCAAGTTGTGATCCCCGAAACTCCGAAATGGAGCTTATCTGAACTGACTCCTTCCCTTCTCGTGACCACCGGCGGTGACCATAAGATGTGCCAAAAGGCGCTTTATATTTCACAAGTTTATAAACTTCATCGACTCTGATCGACGGTTGAAATCTCCATAGATCCGACGGTCCAGATCTTATCGTGATCTCGCATCTCGCGAGTTTCCACACCATGCTCCGTTGACTCCAAGTCACCGACTTGTCCTATGATTCGACGGTCCAAATCTGATCTTGATTCAATGGCTCAGATCATATCACGATTTCAGCGTTTATGTTTCTTGCCTCTCCAAGTCGCGATTCACAAGACTCTGAAATGGAGTCGGATCAACGGTCCAGATCACACCTTGATCTGACGGTTGCAATTAAATCTCGATTTCGCATATCGCGATTTCGATGGTTATGTATCTTGCCTCTCCAAGTCGCGATAGGCGAAGCTCCAAGATGGAGCTCAGATCAATAGTCCACATCACAAATTGATTTGACAGCTGCGATTAAATCGCGATTTCGATGGTTATGTTTCTTGCCTCTCCAAGTCACGATAGGCGAAGCTCCGAGATGGAGCTGGATCAACGGTCCAGAACAAACCTCAATCTGATGACTAAGATAGTTTCACGATTTCACATATCGTGAATTCGAGACGTTAGGGAACCCCGTTCCTTTGACTTTCCAGTCAGCGATATGATGATATTTCACCACGTGTCCTGCCTGAAGATGGACGGTCCTCCTTCTTTCAGGATTTTGTGAGTCCGCTTCTCCTTGGACTTTAATGAATGTGCAGGTTCTCCCTTATCCAACGATGGTCGAAACTTATGCTCAGATCTGACGCCTGAGATCTGTCCTCCTCTTCTGTGCGTTTTTCTTGTCTACAATCAAATCTGATGGTCCTCCTTCTTTCAGGAATTAAAATGGAATCCAATGATCAGAAATGTTGCTTCTCCTCCCGAGCTTACTTTTCTCCGCTTACTCTGATTTTTCCATCAATGATCTGTCAACAATCATCTGCACTATCTCTTCTGAGCTTATTTGAATCTTCTCTGCAGCGTCTTCTCATTTGCCATCAATGACAAGCATACAAGCATGCGCTGTCTGTTAAATATTTGCCAACAAAGATAGCCAATGAAAATATTAATATTTTTTTTATAAGTAATAGGGTATATTTATTACATTAAATTTTAATATTTAAATTTAGTATTTCTTATAATATGTGTTAAATATAAGTCTATTAATGTATATATACACATTAATATTATTAATGTGGTTTTTTTTTTCACAAGAAAATTGCACATTATATTAAGATATATAATCTATTCACAATGACATAAAACTATTACAGACGAAGGCCTTGCCTTGAGATATCTCCACTGCCATATCTGCTAGTCATATCCAGAAGACTACAGAATACCTAAAAACCTTAATGTTGACTATCCAAAACATAAGACATATTGTCCAAAAAACAGGTAGACAAAAACTTTTATAAAAAAAAAAATTAGTCTTTACAAGCATACCAAAAGCTACCATAAAAAAAGACCCCACACAACTAGTGTAAAAAAGGATCAGCTAATACAACTTTAAAAAGTATCTTGGTCCCTCATGACCATCAACCCACTAATTATAAGCAATAGCTCCAGGACGCGTTATAAGGGCCTTTTTGGATAATATGTCAGCCTCATGGTTCTCTTCTCTGTAGATATGAGCAAAGGTGATGACCAAAAAGTGCTTAAAGAGTTCCTTTACCCTGTCTTTCCAACAGTCTATGGAGATAACCTGTAGAGAACCAGCATTATTAAGCCAGTCAATCACAATTTTTGAATCACCAATGACATGGAGATCTGTAATGGAAAGTATATGAGCCAAAGAAAGGATAGCCCAAGCACCCAAAAGTTTCGCTCTAGTGTTTGTACCTCCACCACAATTGAGAGTCCACCTGTAGACTGTGTGTTCATTGAGCTTTATGACTCCCCCCGCTCCACTTAGTTCCCCATTCATTTGAGTTTCCTCGTCAAACCATCCTATGATTCTATTATGTGGCAAGATATGGACATAACGTCTAATGAATTGTTGAGTTTTCTGAGGACTGTGGCTGGACACTATTGCAATAGAAAGGAAAAAGACCTTCTCCAAAGATGGAAACTCTGACTAAAAAATTGTCAAATTCCTTTCAATCCAAATGAACCAGCAAATGAATGTTGGCAAGGATGAGAGACTATAGTTCCGTCTAGCCCATAAATCAAGACAATCAATTACTTAAGTTCCTGACCACCCTATGGATAACTTGAAATTTACTTTGATCTTATTCCAAACAGTGCATGTGAAAGGACATTGAACAAAGAGGTGAAAAAAAGAATCCTCATTTCCTTTGCATAGTTAACAAAGACCATGTTGGACAACTGAGAGGGGGGATGAATCAGTTGTTATTGTGCTTAAACAATTATGCTTCTTCTAAAATCTTTGCAGAAACACTGAGGGACAATCACAATAGTGCAGGGAAGTAAACAATAGCATATTCAGCATCAGTCACACACATGTGATACACAGAGACAGATATTTCCTGAGGAAACCCATAAAGGGTAAAAACCTCTTTTTCTTTATATGATAAGTAATAGTTACATTCTTTACATTATCATACATATGAGCACCAACTCATAATGAGGCTACAACCTCTGTTTTGCAAGTTGCTACTTGCTAAGAGCACCAACTCTCTATTTTCTCTAGCACCCACTAGAAGGAAGCACCAACTCCCTGGTTTCTCTAGCACCAACTAGAAGGAAGCACCAACTCCCTGAGTTTCTCTAGCACCAACTAGAAGGAAGCACCAACTCCCTGAGTGTTTCCAGCACCAACTGAATGGAAGCACCAACTTCCAATCATACATGCACCAACCTATATAACAGAGAACAAGAGTTCTCCCTTGCACCACCCTGCCACCCCGGTTTCTCTGGTTGCAACCAAATGGAAGCTACAACTCCCTGTGTTCAAGCACCCACTTGAACCTATGAGGACAACAGTCCTCCCTAGCACCTCCCTTCCACCCTAAAACATAAATCTTTGCTACTGAAACTTATTACAGTGATATAATGTTCAACAATGGCTTACCAGACTCGTCACTGTTCTGCTGCATTTTGTTGCTTTATCTGCCTCACTGCCTTTCTGCACACATGACTTGCGTTGTCTGTTCTTCTGCCATTTATACTCTCTGCACCATGTCCCTTCAATGCAACCTTCCTCTACTGTGTATTTCTACTCCTGCGCTCTTCCTCCTTGCTCACACTTCAATCCTTCTACACAGTGACCACAGCAACTCCAACAACAACAACAACCCCTTCTCTTCTCTGCACCGTGTATATCTATAGCTTCTGTGCATCTTGTGCATGTAATATTCGCCATTCCTCTGCATGCTCATACCGCACCAATCTCCTCCACCTCTCGAGTGCTCTGCCTGATCATCATCGTGACTCTTCAGCTTCTCTGGTGGTTCACCCCATGTGTCTATGATCACTAGGTGTTATGCCGAGATTCATTTTTCTCTCTTTCAGTTGAGACTCTTCATCTTCTCTGTTACAGTCGAGCTCACCCTCTCTGTTTTAGCTACAGGCTTCAACGCTCATCCATCCTTCAATCCCTTCTAAGAATAGTCTTCCTTCATTGGACGAAGCTTGGAGACTCTTCATCTCCTCTGGCGATTACACAGAGGTCTCTTCGAATTCTCTGGCAGACGCCATCAATGGTTTCTGACAGTTTCACTGTGTCGTGCATCAATAGCCCTCCGATCTCCTTCAGTTTCATTCATATCCAGAACAGCTAACCACACACAGTCTGTCTTATTTTCTTTTATACGCACCTCCAGGGCGGTTCCACTTCGCATTTCCTTAGGCAAAAAAAAGACAATTGTCCCAGAAACTGAAACACCAACTGATTCGCAATCATGAATCCGTTTCACTAACAGATTCGTAACTAAGCGGTTAACTGTGAGAGAGAACAGTAACCTTCCGATCATATTCCAATTTATCTGTGTCGTTGGATGAACTTTATTGACATCGAGTTTCGGCATTTCGACAATCCTGTGTTGAGTGTCTCCACACTTTATTTCGCGATCTCCGATGTTCCGATACAGAACTTTTCTGCACTAGCTCCTTCCCCAATATGACCATGGCCAAGACCAAGCGCTTATGCTTGAAGTGCTTTCGCGATTTCTCATTTCGTGATTTTCGACACTATGCTCCGTTGACCCCAAGTCAGTGAAACTTCGATCACTTGCCACATGTCCTATGATTCGATGGTCCAGATGTGATCTTGATTCAATGGCTACATTTGAATCTCGATTTCACGATTTCGACATTCTTGTTGCATTGGGTTATTTGCCTCTCCATGTAGCGATTCGCGAAACTCTGATATGGAGTTAGATCAACAGTCCAGATCTGATCTCTATTCAACAGCTGCGATTAAATCACGATTTCGCATATCGCGATTTTGACATCCTTGATGTCCAGTGTTTTTGTCACTTCAAAGTCCCGATTCACGAAACTCCGACATGTGGTCGGATCAACGGTCCAGATCTAATCTCGATTCATTGGATGCAATTGAATCGCAATTTCACTTATCGCGAAATCGACATTCTTGTTGCATTGTTTATTTGACATCTCCAACACGCGATCCTCGAAACTCCGACATGGACTGGAATCAACGGTCCAGATCAAAGCTTGATCTAACGGCTCATATTACATCGCGATTTTGCATATCGCGATATCGGGATTCTTGATGTTAATAATCTTTGACATGTCCAACTCACGATCCTCGAAACTCTGACATGGACTGGAATCAACGGTCCAGATTCAACCTTGATCTGACGGCTCAGGTTAAGTCACGATTTCACATATTGCGATTTCTAGAGGTTAGGGAACATCGTTCCTTTGACTCTCTAGTCAACGAACTGACGATCTATCTCCATGTGTCCTGCCTAAAGATGGACGGTCCTCCTTCTTTCGAGATTTTTTGAGCCCTCTACTCCTTGCACTTTAAAGAACGTGCAGGTTCTCGTCGATCCAACGGTGGTCGGACCCCGCGCTCGGATCTAACGCCCAAGATCTATCCTCCATATCTGCGCTCTCTTTTTGTCTTCATTCAGATCTGACGACCATCGGGAATTCAGGATGAGATCCAGCCATCACTAGCGCTTCTCCTCCGGAGCGTACTTTGTCCTTGTTTTGCCTTCGTTGCATACTCTGATCTTGCCATCAATGACAAGCTTACTTTTCCTGATAACCTGCCAACAATCCTCTGCACTATCTCTTCTGAACTTATCGGGCTTTCTCTGCAACGTCTTCCTAAAATACTTTTGGTGCCCGTCTGTTACATTCTTCCTGTACTCATGCCATCTTCATTGATGTACTTTCCATCAATGACAAGCATATGCTACATGTTAAACATTTCCAACAATCTCCCCCTTTGGCATTGATGGCAACAAAGGCACCCAGATTCTTTTCTCCCCCTTTGACATCAATGTCAAAGAGAACATGCTCCCCCTGAGCTGTTGCAGTATTTTAGAAGGTATCAGATATTAAATCAATGCAAACTCCCCCTGACGGGATGGACTCTCTCATTTGAGGCCTGCAGAATATTTGTATCTAAACCAGAGTCTTCTCTTTCTGATTCTTGGACCTGTTCATCTTCAACTTACGATATATCTTAGAAGGAATTAGATATTAAATCAATGCAAACTCCCCCTGACGGGATGTACTCTCTCATTTGAGGCCTGCAGAATATTTGTATCTAAACCAAAGTCTTCTCTTTCTAATTCTTGGACCTGTTCATCTTCAGCTTCCGCTGTATCCTCTGTGGAAAATTCAAAATTTCTCACCTCTCTTACTCGGACTCCTTTATCAATCTTCTCATGAGTGGATGACTCCCCCTGTCACTGTTATCTCTCTGCTTCTGAC
>ML781177.1:458855-468977 GCA_009831015.1 Picea engelmannii | reverse complement strand
CCAACTACCAAACCTTGGAAATGGGATTCAGAGATCAGGATGGGAAGAAGGTTGTTCTAAGAGGTATGTCGACAGGAGCACCTAGGACAGTTTCAGCCAAGAGGATGGAGAGGATATTCAGACATGGGGAGGTAGCATATGCCTCAGAATGCTTGATCACTACTCAGAAGGATTCAAAAGATCAACAACAATACTACACAGAGATCAAGAATTTATTAGGACGACATCAGAAAGTATTTGAGGCAATCCCACCAGGGAGACCACCTGACAGGGGGTTTGAGCACACCATTGAGTTAGAGGAGGGGGGAAAACCTATGATCACCCCCCCCCTATCGTCATCCTAGGAGGTTCAAGGATGAGATAGAGAAGGCAATCAAGGAATTGTTGGCGATGGGACACATCAAACCGAGCAACAACCCATTTTCTTCTTCAGTTGTCTTAGTTCTAAAGAAGGATGGCACCATGAGGATGTGCATTGATTACCGAGCCTTGAACAAGAAAACCATAAAAAATTGGTACCCTATCCCACACATTGACGAGTTGATGGATGAACTGCATGGGGCAGTTTTCTTCTCAAAAATTGATCTATGCTCTGAATATCACCAGATCAACATCTAAGAGTAGGACATAGAAAAGATGACATTTCGATGTTATTTTGGACACTTTGAGTTCCTAGTTATGCCATTTGGGCTAACCAATGCACCTGTTACATTCCAGTCTTTCATGAACCATATATTCAGGGATCAGTTAAGGAAATCGGTCTTGGTTTTCTTCGATGACATCTTAATCTATAGTCGATCATGGCAAGAGCATATGAGGCACCTGGATGAGGTATTGAGCATCATGGAGGCATAGTCATTATATGCCAAAGAGTCAAAGTGCGAGTTTGGTATGACAGAGCTACTTTACTTAGGCCACATCATCAGTGCACAGGGGGTACATGTGCACCAAGAGAAGATCAGGGCCATTCTGGATTGGTCGACACCCAAGAACGTCACATAATTGAAGAGCTTCTTCAGGCTGTGCAGCTATTACAGGTGGTTTGTCCGGGGATTATCTCATCTTGGAGCACCGCTGACAAATCTTACCAAGCATGGGGCCTTCATATGGACCGAGAAATCATAGGAATCCTTTGATCACATGAAGGAAGTCATGGGTACTTGTCCAGTGTTGGCACTACCAGACTTCACCCTGCCATTTGTACTAGAGTGTGACGCATCCGACGAAGGGATCGGTGCAGTTTTGATGCAGGGAGGACACCCCATTGTATTCGAGAGCCGGAAGCTTAGTCAACTTGAGAGGTTGTACTCCATTTATGACAAGGAAATGTTGGCAATCATGCATGCCTTGATCAAGTTTAGACAATATTTGGTGGGCAACAAATTCGTGGTCAAGACCAATCACAACAGTTTGAAGTATTTCCTTGAGCAGAAGGACCTCAGTGAGCACCAACAAAAATGGGTGACGAAGGGACAAGCATTCGACTTTGACATAGAGTATGTCAAGGGGAAGAAGAACATTGTGGCCGATGCACTATCAAGGAGACCTGTGGCATGTTCTTTGATGGAGATTTCAGTAGATTGGAAATCCCACTTGTTAGTGGAATATTCCAAGAACAAGTTCGCTTGTGAGGTGATGGATGGGAAAATACAGGATGACCGGTACAGGGTCATTGATGATGTCATATTTTACAAGGATAGAGTTTACTTGGTGCCAGATTCAGGGCTTAAGAAGAAAATCCTCACCGCAGGTCATCAGGGGTTTTTCAAAACCTACAGACAAATCAGAGAGAGGTTCTCATGGAATGGCCTCAAACAAGATGTTATGAGACACGTCAGTGAGTGTGTGACTTGCCAACAGAACAAGTTAGAGCATGCTCTTCCAACAGGGCTACTTCAACCACTCCCCATTCCAGAGCAGAAATGGGAAAGTATATCTATGGACTTCATCACCAGTCTACCCAAGGTCCAGGGTAAGGACTGTATCTATGTAGTGGTTGACAGATTGACCAAGTTTTCTCACTTCTACGCCATACCGACAGAGTACAATGCAGTTCAGGTAGCCGGGATTTTCTTCAGGGATGTCTTCAGACTTCATGGGTTGCCGAAGAACATTGTCAGTGATAGGGACAGTCGGTTCATAGGGAAATTTTGGAGAGAGTTGTTTCGGTTGGTGGGGATAGAGTTGACACCTAGCACCAGCTATCACCCTTAGATAGATGGGCAGACCGAGATTGTCAACAAGTGGGTTGAAGGGTATTTGAGGAACTATGTAGGAGGACAACAAAGAATGTGGGTAAAGTGGTTACATTTAGGGGAACATTGCTACAACACCACCTTCTACATGTCCATTGGTATGACACCCTTTCGAGCATTGTACAGATATGATGCTCCCACTTTGATAGACTTGGTCTTCGGGGAGAGCAGATCTCCCAAGGCCAAGGATTGGATCATAGAGAGTCAGGATATTCTCAAATTGTTGAAAGAGAACCTGCAGATGATGCAAAATCAACAGAAGATAAGCGCGGACAAGCACAGGATAGAGCACAACTTTGAGGTTGGAAATTTTGTTTTCTTGAGACTCTAACCCTACAGACAGTCATCTCTGAAGAAGAGTGGAGTTGAGAAGCTCAAGCCCGGATTTTATGGTCCTTACAGGATCATGCATGGAGTAGGCGAGGTTGCTTATGAGCTAGAGCTTTCAGAGGGGAGAAATATTCATAACGTGTTCCACGTGTCTTGCCTAAAAAAGGCAGTGGGACAATTCATTAACACACCAGAGGAGCTTCCCCTGTTGGATGAGGAGGGACAGTTGGAGTTAGTTCCGGAGGAGGTTTTGGAGTTCC
Organism: Picea engelmannii; assembly: GCA_009831015.1. Taxonomy (NCBI): domain Eukaryota; kingdom Viridiplantae; phylum Streptophyta; class Pinopsida; order Pinales; family Pinaceae; genus Picea; species Picea engelmannii. The sequence goes on along the minus strand of ML781177.1, from coordinate 466,132 downwards.
CGGAGCAGAAACTAAGGAGCAGGGTCATCAGAGAGTGTTTGATCAGATGGAGAGGGCTTCCAATAGAGGACGCTACTTGGGAGAGCGAGCAGGTGTTGCAACACCCTGGACTGGTATTGCTTGAGGACAAGCAATTTCGGGAAGGGAGGACTATAATGTCCCTTTCCAAATAGGAGCTCCAGAAAAGGAGGCTTAATGGTCTAAACCACCCCGTTAGACTATAGCCAGGGCCAAAGAGGGGTAAACGGGGTTACTAGAGGTCACTCTAGTCACAGGTGTTATATCCGGAAAGTGACATTGAGCTAACAAGGGTTAACAACGCTTTTAAGTCATTATGAGCTAAAAATAGAAGTCAACAGTGAATTAGGGTTTCAGCATGATTTAGGGTTTTGGAAAGCTATAAAGGAAGGGTCAACGACCTAATTCATCATTATGCAAATTATGACTTGTCATTGAGGAGAAGAGGCGCATCTCATGAGAGATAGTTCAGTGTATTCCAGGAGGAAGACACCAGTTGGCTGATTTCGGTGTTGAAAGACACACCCTAGTCACCGGGAAGATCATCCAGGTCTTCCATCATTCTTCATTGATTCTACAGTGCTCCCATATTCCAGGTATTATCTTTTAGTTGCTTATTTGTATTCCGACGAAGATCCTTTTGTCTTTTGATCTAGCCGAGTGTTGTTATTTTATTCAGCCGCGATTGCTTATTTATATTCCGGCTAAGATCCTTTGTATGTTGATCTAGTCGAGTATTGTCAGTTATTCAGCCGCATTCGGCCATTTTGTAATCCATAGATATATCATAATACAAACTTTGCAGTCATTTGTCACATTTATTATTTGTATGATCATTTATATGTTGTAAACCTTTGATCCTACACACACATTAGCAGCATTTCCTAGACTAGCCAAGTCAGGAACATTACACTAATGCTATAATCCCTTGCACAGGGACTAATAATAATAGGCTCACTTTTAATAATATTTAGTAAATTTCCCAATCAACTCTAGATTCTAAAGAAACAAGAACTGCAGGGAAGCTTAGTCCCTGCCATGTTGAACACGTCCATTTTTGCTGAAGAAGCTTACAAGATTTTTGTTCTATGCAATGTGTCAATGTTCAAGTGTGACTTATTATTTCCAGTGTGTCTTAGACTCTCACATATACAGGTCGTATATTTTCCTTGACTGGCTGCTATATTATAATGTTTGGTTGTTGTTTTTATCTTATATACAAAGATACAAACTGTCTCTATGTAGAAAAATCAAAGCATGTGGGTTATAATTGTATCTTTGTTCTAGGGTAAGCTAGCTATTATTCTCAATCAGTGATTTCTCGTTATTCTCAATCGGCTATTTCTCGGGTAAGCCCCCAAGGACAAAGTAATTATCAACTTGCTATGGGAAAGGGAAATTCTCTATCTTTGTGGATTGATTAATGCTCAAGCCATTGGCTAGCTACAATAATAGCCTTACAAATGATGACAACCCTGGATACCTCTTCAAATAAACTTTAGACTTCAAACCTACACAAGAGAGCTAAGTTGAATGCATGCACAAAAGAGCCAGGTTAAATGCATAGAATTAAATTCAAATATGGATCTTTGATGAGTTCTATCTATATTTTAACATAAAGAACAATGCGGAAAGACATACACAGATGCAATCCTGAACTTCGACTAAATACAATCTTTCACAAAGAAAGTGTGATTGACAGGCATGTTCAACAATGTTTTTTCTTTAAGCTATAATAGTTCCAATTGTCTTTGTCTTATCTTCTTAGAATTGGATATTGAATAGTTAAATGTTATAAATAGGAATTCCTCAAACTAATTTCTATAAATATAATAAACCTCACTCGAAAAACTTAGATATCAACAAACTAACCTAAAAATATACAATTTCACACAAATAAAAATGTATTAAAGATAGATGTTTAATGTTGACGGAAGGAAAAAATGATTTAAATGTTTCAAACCGAACGATGAAGAAGCAAAAATTATTTTAACGTACATGAAACTAACAATAGCATATGGGACAGATAACAATTTTTGGGTTGGGATTCCAGTTGGGATTTGGACTGGGACTGGTCCCCTGCTGCCTCTTTCTTTTGCACGACCATTTATGCCTCTACTTTTTCGTCTAATTTAAAGTATATGGGTTGCTTGGGTACATCCCATTGGAGTTTGGCTCTATAAAATCCAACCAAAATTCAAATTAAGATCCTTATATTTCTTCAAAGTGAAAAAACAATTCAATCTCAGTCCAAAACGGAGCTAGTTTGGTTCCCAATCTGAGCTTCTACCACTCGATAGTGAATGGCAAGAACGATAACATGTATTACAATGATAAGATGCACATAATTTTAAATTAATAAAACTATTATTAATATAAAAACATCCTTGGAAGGCGCCACTTCTATCCATGCATAACAACGAGATGCCTTCCTTGGCCAAGTGGCTAGTTGTTTCTAACATTTGTTGCATGTGCAAGAAGAGGCTCAAGAACACAAAGCAAAAGGAAAGAATAGGTGGAACATAGAATGACTTGCTTCAACTAGCTCTGGCGAAAGATAGATAAATGTCCAACAACAGTGGTTTCAACAGATCCAGATAGAGACACATCATCATTCGTAGTAGCACCAGAGGTAGAGGTAGTGTATCCTCCAGTTGAAATACACATTGAAGAATCCATTGAAGCAACAAAGATAGGAGCAACGACGAAAGCGAGTAAGATAATATTCTCCCAGTCAAGATTATGTATGAAAGGCTTCGGTCGCCCAGAGGGACTCAATTGCATATCTATTGGGAGAGGTTGTTGTTTGCTACACTTTTCTCTCAAACTCTCCTAAGTTCAGAAAACAAAGGAAAAAAGCAAAGTGGGGATGGTGAAATGGGATGGCTAGCGAAGTGCAAAATAAGCCTCTTTCCCTCCGATGCCCTCTATTTATTGTGTCTTCTGTAACTTGAAGGAGTGTCACGGACATTGGGACTCGACCTCGAACTGGTTATGGATTAGAGATCAGTTGATTCCAAACCAATTGGATGCAACTACGGGTGGTGTTGTGAAATAAGCGTGACATGCAAGAATGTTGGGATAACGGAATAAGGAATAATTATAAGGCCGACCTCCTCAACCAACTTACTTCAAGATCGATAAGCTTAGAATCAAACCACATGATTTTCCTATCTCGCTTTCGTTTCAAAATGATCCATCTTCAAGGAAGCCTTGAGATTGGATGGAGAATGAGGCTTTATCCTTCTGAAGGTGCGTGGAAGTTCTTTCCACCTGTTGTAGTGCCCTATCCTTCAAGTTCCTTATCATGTCTCCACATTAGGTAACTTCCCCTTTCTACTTTTAAGTATTTATTCCATTTAGAGACAAAGATAAATACCCTTTGGAGAAGGAGAAAAGCCACCCATATCAGTTCCAGATGGGGATCCCTATTCAGTTTAAACCGGAGGAGCAATTGAAGAAGGAAAGCTTGAATGCATCAGGAAAGCTATAGGCGTTGACCCATATTATTAGACTCGGATCTACCAAGTCAATACATTTTGATTGTCTCTTCCATCCCTGGGGGCTTAGTGAGGGACATGTATTCCCCCTTCCAAGGTTCCATGGACCTAGGATCAACAAGAATCGATAGTGCTAAATTGATAGCTACACCAATCACCACTCTGGTAGAATGTTTTCCCAACGCATGAGGAAGGAGCAACAGGACAAGGAAAAGAGCATGACAAATGAGCAAAGAAGGATCTTGAGAGAAAAGCAACTATTGCCTCCTTTTACATCTTTTTTTGGAAGGTAAGTGTCCCCAATGAATTATTCAACGTTTTGTTGTGTGTAAGTTTTTTAATATATCCTATGGAGTGTAATTTTTTTAATAAAATTTGAATATACGTCGTGTATTTATTACCATCTATATCTCAACGTGCTTGTTTCTTCATATGTCCATCTTTTCAATGCAGAAAATCCCAGAGAGTAGAGAGGAGAGACTACCTCGAGTGGGTCAATGTATGAAAAGAAAGAGAGGAGAGGATGAAGAGGAGGAGAAACTTGGTAAGGTGCGTGGAAGGGTACTCGTTGAGATATACTCCATTACCCATCCTCATATCTTGACTACTCATGCTCAGATCTTGACTTGAGAAGTAGAGAAGATTTTGAGCGACACATCAAATAGGTGGGCTTTTCTCTCATCAATGGTGACATGTTTGAAGGTGCTCCCGCATCTGTTGAGTGAGAAGGTTTCCCTGTAGCATGCCTAACTAAGTCACAAGCCGTATTTGGTTCTTTGACTAGGTCAACTTGGTCTCTATCTTGTATTTGGATTTGGATTTGTCTATGTTGCTTCCTTTGCTAAACGGTATTAGTTCTAATGCTAACCTTATCTGTAACAATGGTAATCAAAGTAATCTCACTTGGCTCACGCCTCTGCTCGACTCGATCGGTCGCTCCTTCGTCAACTCCAACTTTTCTCTTACGAAGTTCATGTTCCATCATAGCCTTCTCTGTGATCTGCTCCCTTACCGCACAAACTCTTCTTTCCAATTGGAAGAGTACATGTTGCACAAACAAGGTATTAATAAGAGCTATGGAAATCGTTCGATTGCAATAAAATTATATTATGAATCTAGTTGTAGTTTCTGATCAAAATTGATAGGTTCTTATGACTTTAAAAGAAAAAGAGATTTTGACAGATAGATAACATATTTCTCAGATGAATAGCAACAACCTCCTTTGCTTTAATATCAGTAGAAGCAAGTGCATAAATAGTCACTAACAAAGTTCAATATGGATCTCTTCCAACAAGCACAAAATTCTTGAGCTTCTCTATAGAGTCCATGGTAGGTTGTGCTCACTATGGTTCATGGTAGCTATTCATAAAAGAGTTTTGTTGTTTTCCCGGAGTGCAGCAAGGCAAAGTAACTCTCCATTACTCAACCTAAGAAATAAGCAAGCCAACCTAAGAAATAAGTAGGCCATGTGTGTGCATGCATGCATGGAGGAGGAAGAGCAAGGCCATGTGTGTGCATGCATGCAGAAGGAAGAGAAGGCTTCCTCATACATTGACATTGATCCTGGAGAATGCAGTGGAGACCATGGTCATGGCGGTCATATTTGTTGTCAGATATTGAAATTTGGGTGCAGTCTACTCAGAACTTAAAACTTAGAACTTAGATTAGAAACTAGAACAAATAAATTGCATGCAAATCATCCAAATCATAAGTAAAAATTAGGATTGGGAATGTATTTTTGCATTGGGAGGAGGCTCCTCCCAATAAAACTTCAAATATTAAAGCCAATAAAATTGTAAATAAATATTTTTTATTAAAATATTTAATATGAAAAGTTTCAAACCATCATACAAAATTAGGGATATAATATATGTATTAAAATTCAAACGTAAACTAATTAACGATCAAAGCCTTCTATAATAATAGAGTCCCTCCTTGCCTTCTATAATAATAGGCTCCCATTTAAGAAAGACTTTTAATATCCATTTAGTGAATTTCCCGCTCAACTTTAGATTCTAAAGAAATAATAATTTTGATAGTATTCATATTCACAACTAATAATTTTGATAGTATTCATATTCGTAATTATGAAAAAATAAATATAAATAATTTTGTCAACTTGTGAGAACCCCTAACGACTCAGATTTATATTTTTTAACAACATCATTTGGTTAAAATTGGTATTGTGGGGTTTTTTTGGGTGTATAAGTTGACAAAAAATCCTAACTTGGTTGTGAAGCCAAGAATAAGATATATATGGAAGGAGGTTAGTTGTTTACAAGCAAGCACATTATTTGCCATTCAACAATCATGTAAGTAACAAGGGTTGCGTGGCCTGCCAATAAAGTTTGAAAATATATAATGAATAATCATGTAAGTAAGAAGGGTTGTATGGCTTGCCAATAAAGTTTGAAAATATATAATGAATAATTAAATCTATTATATAATTAATTTATTATATAATTAATTGCACATAAGTAATAAATATTATTTATTATTTTATATGAAAAGTTTAAATTATATATTTTATATAAAAAAATTATTTATATTTATATTTATTTTTATTAATAAAATATTATTTATAATAATATATAATATTATTTATAATAATATATAATATTATTTATGAATAGATAAATTTAATCAATATAATTAAATACAACCAATAGAAAAGTAGTTTAAATTATAAATATAGATATATTATCTTTTATAATATTATTCTATATATATTTTTTAAATGAATGATAATATTTTGAATAGTTTTTGGTTGTGTAATAAAAACATAAATAATAAATAATAACCTAAAAATCAAATTAGAGTGATATTGTTGTCTAGTTAACTTTTTCAATTTTTTTTTATAGATATTGTTTTGAGTTGCACCCATTTGGTTTAATATATAAATTTATTATCTATTTTATTTGTTTTTAGTTTTTCATATTTTAAAAAGAATAGATTTATGTGATAGGTTATCTTGTAATTGCTTTTGGGTGGATTTGCTTTGATTTTTATTAATTAAAAATTATGAAAAAATAAAAATTAATTTTATTAATTTTTATTAATGTTTATAAATAATTTATCATTTTTTATTTTCTAGTTTGAAAATTATTTGGTTATGCAAAATGTTAGCTATTTTGATCTCTGAAACCATTTTTATACAATTTATTGTTAGCCATTGATATATGTTGACTATAAATGCCTTGAGTAGGACACCCACAGTAAATGTTAGGATTACGGAGCAGTATGTATATTTTTCCTAAATCTGTGTCTAGATCCAACCTTAAACGGTTTTCTAGGCTATGATCCATGGGGTCGTGTCTCCTCCCTTGGAGACGGCGTGCCCTACATCTTTGGAAGGTTGAAGAAATGGGTGAGGAGTTGTACTTGTGGGAACAGTGAAGAGGAAGCCGTCCGAACATTGATTGAAATTGACCACATTCAGATCCGACCACTTCCACCACGATGCAACAGGGGTTGTTGTCGCCCTTCGATTGAAGCATGACAAAGCTTCTACTTATTTTGCAAGTAATTGAGGCCAGAGTTTTTGTACATTCTAGCAGACTATTTATAATCTATTAATTGTGTAATCAATTTTATACATTGAATGATGTGAAGCCTTCAATAACACATCAAAGATATCAACCAATTAAATTTTAGAAAAATATATTTTTTATTATTAAAAAAAATACATATATTGATTTCTTATGTTACACATTGGATATAGCACACAAATTTAAAGTCAACAATAAACTAATATAGAGT
>ML781177.1:419538-446475 GCA_009831015.1 Picea engelmannii | reverse complement strand
ATTTCACTTTTGACTTAAAACTCCTAAGTCAAAGTGAAATTAGAATCATAAAGTAAAGTATGAGGGTAAAATTCTTCCCCCTTTGTGCTTAGAGACTCATAAGCACATGGGGACCACTTTCCAAGGTATCCAAATCTCAACACGCTCCTCCACCATAGATTGTGTTTTGTTTACCTCTATCGAAATACCCCCAAGGCATGGAACTGTATAGCTCTTCTTCTTGTATCACCTGAATGCCATCCTGCATATAATAAGAAAGAAATTCCAGGCTTTGGGTTGTTGTGATTTCAAGAACAGTGGATTTTTTTTGAAAAATGATCTTATTTCGGGCCAAACAAACACCCCAAATGATTAATAGTGGGAGATATTTTACATGTTTGAAATCTCTTCGATCAAGCCAAAAGTGCCACGCCCTCTCCAGGGAGGGCCTATTCCAAATACAATTAATTCCCAATAATCTATTGTACTCTCTCAAAACTTCCCTTATGTAGAGGCAACCTGGAAAAAGGTGCAGAGTTGATTCTTCTTCATTTTTTCATAAATAGAACCAACAAAGCCCCTCTTTGTTCCTCTTCTAAATGTTATCCCATGTAGGAGCTTTGTTTTGCATAGAACACCACATAAAGAACCTTGTTTTATCCAGGCATTTCTGCTTCTAGATATTTTTCCACCACTAGAGCGGCTCTCACTAAACTATTGCACCACCTCATGGCCTCTACAGAACTATTGCACCGCCTTCGTTGGTGTTGGTGTCTTTGAATACGAGTTACATTGATATTTTTGTGAGATATAATCACTTGTGCACTAAGCAGCAAGATACGGGCTAGGGACTTGCGCTTGTTGGCTTTAAGTTGACACTGAAGAATTTTGAGTTCTTTGCTCTTGTAGTGGACGAATTGCATTGTCTCATCTCATACTCTAAATATGGTTTGTTGGGGGTTGAATTACCCTACAAATTTGGTGTTGACTGGTTTAATCTAGAGGGCCACGAAAGGTTAGGGATGCTAATAGGAAATAACCTATGGGAAGGGGAATTAGGGTATTTTTCACTCTTTCATAGAACTTTAGAGTTTTTTTACTAAATGGGGCAGGCTCAAGTACAGAGTCCCAACCGTTGTCCAAGAATATGGACTCTTTAGTATACATCCCCAGGGCCTTATGGACTCTTTATAAATCTATTTTTTATTTATTTTATAGAACTCCAGGGCCTTGTTACTGAGTGGGTCAGGCTCAAGTACACAATCCCAACCATTGTCCAAGAAGAGGGATTCATTCTTATACATACCCTGCACGGGCCTTCACATTAGAGATGGAAGAGTTCTTGGAGGAATCCTCAACAAAATTTCTATCTTCTGGGAGAAAGCCTAAGCATAAATTATAGATTGTATTCGAGAGTTGTATCTGCATACATAACATATTTGTTATTTTCTTGTAAATTTGGGCTAATTTTTGGACTTTATAGCTGGCGTTTGATAGATTGAAATTGTAATGTCCCCGACCAAGATAGGAGGGGAAATTATGTTTTCAGTCCCAAAATTTTTATTCCTTCTTATGTGAATGTGTTGTTAACTTCTTACAAATAGTTTTCTCAATTAGGAATATTGTCAAACATATATTATACATCCATTACAGAGAAAATAGAGTAGAAAAACATGGCATCTTATTATGGATGGAAACTCCAAAAACTAGTACAATGATATTTAATGGTTGTAATCACACCTGAACAATACTTCTAAGCACACAAATATAATGGTTTCCAAGTAGCTACACAATCTACTACAGAAATAATGCAAGAAAACCTAGAATGATGCCAATCCACTATCCCAAGAATCTACAAGCCCTACACTACTCTGTTCTAGTAATATCCACCTTGAAAGTGGCCTTCCAATCCTGACCTAAGCCCCTCGCAAACTTGATCCGACAAACTGTTGCAACCCTGATTCATAGAGGTCCTTGCAGGATGACTTCTAGGCATCTAGCGGGGCCTCATAGGACAACCTGTACTCAACTCGTTGGGGTGTCTCCTCCCACAGATGTGTGAAAACCCTCCTGGCACCTACAGATTAGATGCTCAGCCTCCTCCTGAAACTGGTCACAAACACACTACGCAATAAAATATGCCTCCCAACTCTCTCTAGCATGAAACCAAACACCACAATGAACCCCAATCAAAACTTCAAATGAATTCTCCTCTTGTCTAGCTAGGGTGGATATTGCACCACCGAAACCAAACCTGCAGTGGAAGGGTTTTTCCCAAACCCCAAGGAAAACACTGGCCACAAAAGCACTCCAATAAGATATCAAATCGTAATTCTAAGGGAAAGGGTTACTATTATATTTATGCTTTCCTTGGACCTTCTAGATATCTCCCCATTTTGACCAAATCAAATCTTCATTTCCTTCCAATTCCATTTAAATATAATTATTTATTATATTTAATATCACTTTTAGGATTTTTCATTATTTTTACCCGGTGACAACAAATAAACCTCTTTGACTGCCTTTTTCCTTATTTACTATATCCTACTGGAGTCATATAGGTTATTGATTCCTCCTCTGTCACGATCAATTGGAAGGGGACATTACATTCCTCCCTCCCCAAGATTGCTTGTCCTCAAGAAATTCTAGATCAGGGTGTTGTAAGATTTATTCTCCTTCCTAGGTAGCATCGTCTGCAGGAAATCCTCTCCATACAACCAAGTATTCTGGAATGACCCTGCTCCTCAGTCTCCATTCTCTAACATCAACAATCCTCTCAGAAGATAAAATTAATTGTCTTTCCTCATCTAGTGGAGGAAGATCTACCGAACAGGTGACCTATTTCTGAATGCCTTCTTGAGGCAGGATACATGGAAGGTGTTGTGGATTCTGCTACCCTCTGGTAGCTTCAGCTCGTATTTTGCTTCCCCAACTCTCTTGAACACTCTGTAGGGTCCATAAAAATGAGGCTTTAGCTTCTATACACCACTCTTCTTTTGCAACAACTATTTGTAAGGTTGAAGCCTAAGAAATAATAGATCTACAAACTCAAAGCTATGTTCTACCATGTTCCTATTTGCATATATATTCTATTGATTTTGAGTGGCCTACAAATTCTCCTTCAAGACCCTCAATATTTCTTGACTTTCCTAAAAACATTCTTTAGCCTTGGGAGCTCAGCTCTCCCCAAATGCCAAATCCACAAAAGATGGAGCGTCATAGCCATATAATTCCCTGAATGGGCTCATCGTGATGGACATTTGATGAGTGGTGTTGAAGTAGTGATCCCATAGATGCAACTACTTTATCCATTCCCACTACTGCCTTGACACATAGTTCCTTAGGTACCCATTGATCCATTTGTTCACTATCTCATCCTACCTGTTTGTCTAGGGGTTATATCTGGTACTAGGTGTCAACTCTGTCCCGGAAATCCTGAAAAGCTCCTGCAAAAATGCACTGAGAAACTTGTTATCCCAATCATTAACTATGTTCCTCGGGAGACCATGCAGCCTAAACTCCTCCTTGAAGAATAGATTTTCTACCTGATATGTGTTGTATTATGTAGGAATGGAAAAGAAGTGTGCATATTTAGTCAATATTTCCACTACCACATAGATACAGTCCCTGCCCTGCACCTTGGAAATCGTGTGTTGAATTCCATGGAAATGTTATCCCACTTCCACTCTGGAATTTCCAATGGAAGAAGTAGTCTTGTCGGATGTGTGAATTTTGACTTGTTTTGTTGGCAAGTCATGAGCTCCCTCACATGACGAAGTACATCCCCATTGACACACTTCGATGATAATCTATCTCTCACCTGCCTGTAGGTCTTCAGATACCCATGGTGCCCTGCTAGTGGTGCGTCATGTACTTCTCTCAAAATATTATAGATCTTTTCCTTGGAGTAGATGATGTCATCCACTACCCTGTACCTGTCATCTTGAATACTACCCTCCATCAACTCACAAGCGAAGGTATTCTTGGAGTATTCCACCAAGAGAATGGACTTCTAGTCTATTGAGATCCCTATCATGGAGAAGGCTATAGGTCTCCTGGATAAGGCATCAACAACTATATTCGTCTTCCCCTTTATATACTCAATTTAAAAATCATATGCTTCAACCTTAATCACCCATTTTTGTTTCCTCTCATTCAGGTCCCGCTACTCCAAGAAATATCTCAAGTTGTTGTGGTTAGTCCTCACCACAACACATCCTCCTACTAAGTATTGTTTGAACTTTTCCAATGCATGCATCATGGCCAACATCACCTTATCATAGAACAGGTATAGCTTCTCAGGCTCCCTCATCCTTCTTCTCTTGAAAGTTATCGGATGTCGGTTCTGCATCAATATTGCTCCTATCCCCTCACTGGATGCGTCACACTCCAGGATAAAAGGTTGCGTGACATATGGGAGTGCTAATACTAGACAAGTACTCATCACCCTCTTATTTTTTTCGAATGTTACCTGTGCATCCTTTGACCATTGGAACTCCCCCTTCTTGGTGAGTTTTGCCAATGGTGCAACCAATTGTGAAAATCCTTTCACAAAGCACGTGTAACAGCTGCATATCCTAAAGAATCACCGCAGATTTGTGAGTGACCTAGGGGTGGGCCATTCTAAGATGGTATATATCTTTTCCCGATGCACCTTCACTCCCTCAACACCAATCATGAGCCCCAGATAAAGGATGTTTGTCAACCTTAACTCAAATTTTTCCTTCTTGGAAAAAAGTGAATGCTACACCATAGTGGTGAGAATCTCATCCACATGATATATATGTTCCTCCCACGTCATGTTGTAGATTAGAATATCTTCAAAGAACACCAATGATAATTTCCTCAACAATTTGTTGAATATATGGTTCATGTGTGACTGAAAGATAGTGGGTGCATTAATCAACCCGAAGGGAATGACTAGAAAATCATAGTTCCCATAGTGACACTTGAATGTTGTTTTAGGATAACCTCCTCTCTGACCTGAATCTGGTGGTATAGTGATCACAAATCAACCTTTGAGAAGTACATTTCCCCATGTAGTTCTTCGATCAGTTCATCAATCCTTGGTATTGGGTATCGTTTTTTTATGGTCTTCTTATTTAGCACCTTGTAGTCTATGCACATCCTCCTAGTGCCAACATTCTTCTTCACCAATAAAACTGATGAAGCGAAAGAACTAGAGCTAGGCCTGATATGCCCCATCTCTAACAACTTCTTTATGTCCTTCTCTATTTCATCCTTGGATGCTTATAGGGGGTGGTGATCATGGGTTTTTATCCCTCTTCTAGTTCAATGGTATGCTCAAATCCTTTGTTAGGTGGTCTCCCTATTGGAAATGGTTCAAATACTCTCTCATGCTTTCCAAGCAATGCCTAGATATTTGCGAGATAATTTTTTCATTCCTATGATGGCTTCTCCATGGTGATCAAGCACTATGTTGCGCAAGCCACATCTCTGTGTCTAAAAAAGGCCTCCATGCGTCAATTAGACATGATCCTAGGGGCACTTGTCGACATACATCTCAGCGATATGTTGTCCACCCTTGTCTTGGAACTCCATCCTCATGTCTCGATAATTCATGCGGATATATCTCAATGAGTACAACCATTGAACTCCTAGAACCACGTGAGTATATGCTAAATCCATGATGTAAACTTCATTAGTCAATGTATAATTTCCCATTGTTACTTCCAGTCCTCTGATCCTATGAGTACACGTCATGTTGTACCCATCTGCTACTACCACATTGAATCCCTCAAAATCCTCCATAGAGATTTTTCTTTTGGTGACAAGTGCAACATCAATGAAGTTGTGGGTGGATCCACCATCAACAAATGTTGTAACCCTATGCCCCTACACAATGCCTCTGACCCTAAAGGTGTAATATTTAGGGATTCATGAAAGTGTGGCAATGGTCACTCCCTTGGATCTAATCTGCAATGGTGCATGCTCTATAGCTTGCAATGGTTCACCATTTTCATGTTCCATACTTTCATCATCACTGTCATCCTCCTCATCGGAAACTACCTCAATGTAATGGAATTTACCTTTTCCCATGCATCGATGACCTGGCTCCCACGGATCATTGCAACTGAAACCAAGTTTCTTCCTCCTTAGTTCTCTTTGAATCTCCTAATCTATCCTATCCTTCCTTGTCCATGGATTTTGGGAAAACTTTGTCTCCTTACCTCTTTGAGGGATAAAGGGTTTTGTCGGTACCTTCTTGTTGACTCATCCTTAATGTATTGGGATCTCATGATGGCCTCTTGCAATGTAGTTGGCCTGAAGGCATTCACCCAAAATATATGTCACCATAATTGTTGATAAATATCTGTCACCATAATTGCCATCCTCTGAAAATTTGTGATGTATGCTTTAGTTGTACTTGTCTGTCTCAACCCTGAAAATTCCTTGAAGTGTATCTTCAGGTCCTTCTTATCAAACATGTCCATCAAACGTTGATTGAATTCCACATATGAAGTGATTTTGGCATGGCCTAATGTTAATAGCCCATGGCACCACCATTCATGAGCTTCTCCTTCCAAGTGAAGGGTGGCATACTTCATTTCTTCTACCTCAGTCATTGGGTTAAGTTAGAGGTAAGTGTCCAATTTATGTACCTAGGGTTTGGTCATGCTCTTTATATACCCATCGAAGGGTGGGATATTCAACCTTCCTATATTGCACATGAGGTGATATTTTTGTGGGCTTTGTGCACCTCTATTCCCCTCCCTAGGTCTGTACTTTTGTTTGAGGTCGTAGAAGTCATTATCGGAAAATTTCTCACATATATCTTCATCTATCATCTTGTACTCCCTGCATGAGGTGTTAATATCAAGCCCCTAATCTGGTTGCTCATGTGCTTCTATAGGCTTCCATATCAAGAAATATGGTAATAAGGGCCTAGGGATATTTAGGCTCCTTCTCTAAGTTGAGGTATGGTTATTGATACTCTCCATATGTATTCTGTCACCCCAAATAGATCCATTAGTTCCACCTTGACCCACACCATTTGTATGGCCACACTATCCCACCAACTGTGTGAGCACCTCCAGCGTCTACTGTTGGAACCTTGTTGTATTTTCCTGTCTCTAGGATACCTCATTTTTTCCCTTGCCTAGATCTTTTAATATTTGGAGCATAGTCCCTTCATGGTTGTCTCCCATGCTTCCTTATGGCTCTGATTCTCTGTGATTTTCTTATGTTTCTTTTTTGGTGAATCTCGAGATGTTTTTCCTTGACGCCCTTTTCTTCTAGGCATTAACGTAGTTACAAGCTAGCAGAACCACCAAATTTGATACCACTTGTAATATCCCTCGGCCGAATCCAATTGTAAATGTAATATAAGTGTACTTAAGTTGGTGAGTTGTTTTGACATCATTTTGTAATGCACTTCCCATGGCATAGTGCACGCATGAACTGTGCAGTAAAATGATGTAGTATGCACATTCCCAGATACCGCGCGTAGTAACTAAAGTGTGCGCAGTATGGAGGACAATGAGCCTCGTGTATATGATATGTGTTATAGACTGGTGAGCCAGTTATTATAAGCTAGGATGTTTATGTTTTGGTATTAGGCCGGAACGCCTAGATGTTAAAGGCCAATGTGCCTATTTTGTACATGACTCATGATTAATATAAAATACATCAATGTGCATAGACCAACCACGATAAAAGAGATGGGGGATTGAACTTCACAAGTTAGGGAAAGGGAGGGCCAAAAGTCAAGGGAATATTATATTAATATTTCCTAAAGCATAAAGTATGGATAATTATTTTATCCTAAGTTCTAAAGTTGGGGACAAGTGGACCAAAGTAACTTCCGATATGACAAGTGTCAAGTTGGGGACATGCATTCATATCGTGGGGCGACTTAGCTCATTTGGTCACTTTTCACGGGGATTCTTACTAGCAACTTGACCATCATTCTCACCATCACTTTCATGATGAGTTTCACAGTGATTCCTTCCATCACTCAGTTATCCAGTCAATGATTCCATGACCATTTTCACTCATGCAATCCATTATCCTTGAGACATCCATTTCACCATATTTGAGCCTATTCCCATAACCTTTTTTGGTTGGTGTACCTGCTTAGCTTGGAGCGAGATTGAAGAAGCGGGTTGTCAAGCCCGTGAGAAATTATTCGAGCGAGAGAATTGTTAGGGATTGAGTCCCGAAGGTGCTAAAATGAAGCTACAGTTCTCTGAGACTTCCGGTCCGGCCTGTTGTTGAAGCCCTGGAAGGGAAGTGGGGTAGCCGAGGGACTATTGAGCAGAGAAGGGGAACACTTCCTTGGGTGGGACAAGCATGTAGGGAATGGGAGGTTGTAGGCTATTATTTGAGTGAGCACCTGAGATGGAGTCTTTCTTGTTGTCCATGGGCCTTAGCCTGGTTAGGAACCCTTTACCCGGGTGGAGTTCAGTCCCAGCTCGGGGGTGACTCACTATTGAGAGTGATGAACAATGTAGTCTAAGGCTGGGAGGTTCGTGGACGATCTGTATGCAGTTGGTGACAATATTTCCAAGATAAGTACCAATCGTATGATAAAATGATATGCTTCATTGTTATTTACGTGCTTATGTTATGGTTTATCATATAAGTTATTATAATTGCCTGTACGTTTATGGGTATTTTCCTGTATATGCTGCATATCTATGGTTATTGTTATTTCAGTATAAAGTCGTATATTACAAAATGTAATTGTTTGTTTATGTTTATATGTAAAGCTTATGCAAGAGTGTTGTATGTATATGTTTAAGTTGCATGTAGTTTGAAGAGAAAATTTATGTGGCATAGCTCAGTCGATTACTGGGTATGTTACCGTATGTTCCGCGGTAAGAGAATGAAAGTGTTCCCTAGAGTAGCATGGCCCATCCTGTTTAAGGCTGGGGATGTTACCAACTGGTGTCATAGCATGAGATATTTCTCTAGAGTGGGGTCGTGTCTCCTTCGACCTTAAACGGTTTTCTAGGCTATGATCCATGGGGTTGTGTCTCCTCCCCTGGAGACGGTGTGCCCTACATCTTTGGAAGGTTGAGGAAATGGGTGAGGAGTTGTACTTGTGGGAACGGTGAAGAGGAAGCCGTCCGAACATTGATTGAAATTGACCACATTCGGATCCGACCACTTCCACCACGATGCAATAGGTGTTGTTGTCGCCCTTCGATTGACAAAGCTTCTACTTATTTTGCAAGTAATTGAGGCCAGAGTTTTTGTACTTTCTAGCAAACTATTTATAATCTATTAATTGTGTAATCAATTTTATACATTGAATGATTTGAATCCTTCAATAACACATCAAAGATATCAACCAATTAAATTTTAGAAAAAAATATTTTTTATTATTAAAAAAAATACATATATTGATATCTTATGTTACACATTGGATATAGCACACAAATTTAAAGTCAACAATAAACTAATATAGAGTCAAAGGGAAACTCATTGTTATAGTCCTAGGCGTTTGGTAGGGACTAATAAATTCCATATAAAATAAATATTTGTTTATCAATCGCTAAAATTCCATTTGCGTCTCGTGGGATTGAACCTTCCCGAAAGAAGTCGTTGTCAAACCATATCATTTGGCCTAGTAAAATTGTTTAATGTAGGGAAATAACAAATTATACATTATTAAACCAATGGAAAATCATAAGAACTCACAAAAAAACACTTAGGAAGAGTTGTTGTGGCAAGGTGGGCTCCAAGTTCTCCATGGGAGGATTATTTCCTTCTTTTAGGCTAATCTCAAGCTCTATGATGGTAGAAAGAATCTCCCTTTTGGTTGGCCACAAGATAATGGAAAATAGGGTGAGAAAAATGGGGAATGTGAGAGGAGCAACAATTGTTTCCTTAACTCTCTATTAGCACTCTAGCAACATAACTYCATTCTCTCTTCTTTTATATGAAATGCATCCCCATGACCTCTATATATATAAGTGAATAGTAGAACCCCAATCTAGAATTAGTTTCCATGTGAACTCTCCTCATGTATTAATGAGAACCTATAAGCTTAATGGGCATCGTGGAAAACTAAGTGGTTGACATTAATGAAGAGAAGGGTTTGAATGGGTCCACACATACCCACTATGCTGCCTAAAGAAGCATGAGTGCATTTATGAGTAACAAGTTAGCCAATTTTTTGTTTTAAATGGTCTTATTATTGGATATAGGAATTACTTGTGGAGAAGATAGATGATATATTGCGCTAATCAAAAAATGGTCAATTGATTGTTTGACTAGGATAAGTGAGTGTTGGCAGCCAATTCACATTTTTTACTATCCTTATAAGCTGCCTACACCAGTGTTTTTCAAACCGTGATTTTCGTCGCAATCCTTGAATAAAACAACACTATTATTTTTGCGCTATTTGCTCACTTACCTTTGTTCTTGTTTTCACGACTGCAAGCATGAAAACTTGGCTTTCGAAGTCACATTAAAATCGTCATTGGATTGTTGTGATCATTCTTGTCAATATCCCCATTGCGTTTCCAATTTACTTATCGTTATACATTTGACAAGATTCCAAGATCCTGATTCTTTTGGAATTCTTTATTTGTTAATATGACTTCGTTTTACAAGACTGTGATGATATTATTTTGATCGAGTTTGTGATGCATTGGTGGTTCGATTTATATAGTCTTTCATCGATTACCTTGACACATTGGTTTCATGAAAACACATTGGTGTTATGGTTAGACCCTCGGTATAAATCATTACATACAACACATATTTTCATATAATCAAACCCTTGGTGTGATTTCAAATTGTTGCTTTGGTTTTAAAACTATGCTAACATTATTGCTTACGCAAGTGCTTGGTCAACGTATCATAGATTTTATTAATTGATTGAATGGTAGGGTTTTTAATATATGCATAGTGGTTTGAACGTTATATAAGCCGTCGGTTGTACTATGGACATGATTGTTTTGCATGGGCTGAACTAGCTCCACCACCTTCGCACGTTCTGTCATTAATGCTTTCCCCCTATCCCGGTTCACCTTTTCTAGTTTTTGGGTAAGCCTGTGAGCGTTTTGCCCCTGCATATACTCTGTTCAAACCCTAGCCCGTGCACCTTGCTCACCGTGTGCTCCTGTCTATGGCACCGGTGGTGCGCATAGAGCCGAATGGTAGCCAAGCTCTGTTGCTATTCGATAATGCCTGTAAAGATTTAGAAAACAGTGGTTGGCTCGTGTTTATACAGAGGTTCGAGGGTTTCAACCTTTCGGTTGCCCAACAATTCGCCCTCACCTTTGACGGGTGTAGGGCTAAAGTAGGTGACATACAGCTTGAACTCAATGAAGAATTCATAAGCTCTACTACAGGACTGGCAGCTACAGGCCAACGATGGTTTAAAAACTCCAAAGTTGATGAGGTGTCGTGGCCATTACTATTCGTATCAAGGAAGGTTGTCTCCTGTGATAAAGGTATGCCTATTTCCACCCTCAAACCCAGGTGGCATGATCTTTTGGTAATTGTGAAACAATTTGTGACCTGTGAAGGTCAGTATGGCTTGGTTTTTCTGTATCACCTCCGGTTATTGATGAATTTCATAAGGTACCCCTTGAATATGCCACATTACTTCTTGCGTAGTCTTTATAAGATGTCTAAGAGGTTCAAACGTGAGAAGGCTGATAGCAGCTTGTTTCATCACGGCTTGATCAGACTCATCATCGTCCACCATTTAAATCTTCATGGTGATAATTGGCAAGCCTTTTTATCCAGAAATGGCTTTGCTAATCCAGAGTCTGTCCAAATCGACAAGGCTATGGTTAGTGAGACTATGGTCAGGCCACCCGTGCCATTTCATATTCTTCTACCCCCTGCCAAACCCTCGTTTTTCCTTGACATCGACCTACCCGACATCATAACAGACAAGACTGAGGCTGTCAAGAAGCCTGCGAGTAAGAAAGTCAAGGGTAATCCTATTGTCGACAACAAGGGTAAGAAAAATGCTCTATTGATATCGAGACTTGCCTGGAATAAACCTAAGCCAAACGTCAACCAAAAACCCATAGTTCTGAGCGAGGACTCAGACTTTGATATCGAGCGTTTCCTAGTTGAAGAATACCCCTATTCCCATGGCTTATGCTCCGAGCAACCCTATGACTATGTCTCTAATTTACCCCCGTGCCTAAAGAACAATCCTAACTACCCGGGAATCAAGCTACATAATGAAACCCCTGGTGGCTTAAATAAACCCTCGCCTGTGATATCAAATCCCGAGCAACCATCATGTATCCAATGCAATGTGTGGCTAGAGCACTATTACACCGAAGTTCCCTTGTTGCAGTCAAAGATCAAATCGTTAGAAGACCAAGTTACAGTGTTGTCGAAAGAAAGAGACAGGCTTCAAGCTATTGACAAGAAACAAAAAACCACCGGTTCAATTGTCTTCAGGAACGTCGAGGCCGCAACAACCTTTGTCAATTCCAAACTATCATGACCGAGTCATTTTCTTATTGTTCAGGTATGAATTTCAACATGAATTTTGCTTTGTAAGTTTGTTTGAATTAATATAACAGATTGGGTTTTGATTTCAAATTAGGTCTATTTGCTTTAACACATTTGAAATGATTCTGTTATAGTTTAAACAGTTTTGTTGTGGATCTTGTACAGTAGATTCATTTTGCTAAAATTAAATGTAGATATGATTTGGTTACTCGATTTTGTCGTGCCCAGCTTAGTATAAGCAATCAATTGGTTTTTCAATTCTGTTTAGCTTGTTTTTGAATCAATTATGTTCATCTGATTTAGGTAGTCGATTGGGTTTGATCTCGATTAGATTCGTTTAACTCAAAACAACCCTGTTGACCTCGATCTACTAGAAACGACTCTGTTTTGTATTGAATCAATATTTTCGTTTGAATTTTGATTACATTCGACCTGTGCAAAAGATCTATTTGCTAAAATCATGGAGCTGTGTTGATTGATACGATTTTACATAATGATTATGTCGTCTCCAAACTGTTTCAATTCAATTTGCAAACGATTGTTGCGTGTCTTGAGTTAGCACAATTGTTTGTATGAGTTGGATTGGTATCGAAAATAGAGTTGATGCTACTCTGTTGGTTTTGATTTTCAAAAACAATTTTGTCGAACTCAGATCGACATATTTTGTCTCTATTGAATTCGTATTAAAACTCAGCTAATAGTTCGTTTTGAAATTGATTCAAGTGATGATTTCGTTGGTTCCCCAACTGTCAATCGATTCTGTTTTCTCCCAATTGGTAGTAAAAAATGTTTGACAAATCCCACATATCCTGTTATCAATTGATTAATTCAATTATGATTTCATTTGTTTCAATTTACAGACAAGTTTTGATTTGACTTGCAAATAGCATGATCGTTTGCATATGTTTAATATAGTTCTATTAATTTGAAAAAATGATCCTGTTGATTTCGTTTGGATTCGACAATGATTTTGTTGATGGCTAAAGCAACATAAACTATTTGTGTCGATTGGAATTGGTTCATTACTGTTGAATTATCTAAAGCGGTTCTGTTTACCCTAAATTGGTGATAACAAATTGAACAGAGTGCATGCATCTCTGTTATCATTCGGTTGACCACGATTTAGTTTGTTCCAATTTGCATACAAGTTTCAATTTGAATGATTCTTTTGGTCTCTAATTAGCAATCAAATATTGTTCAATAGTTTGAATATATGCTTTAAGATTTGAATTGATTTTGAAACGATTCTGTGTTTTATTTAGACCAACTACAGAATCGCAAGATTCTGTAGTTAGTCTTAAAAATTAGATTTTTGACAATTTTATCAATAAAATATCCTCTAAACTTGTCTATTTTTGCCTTCTTTTAGGTGCATACGATTTACAATGATCAAATGGGCATGCTATGGTAGTTTAGGAGATACTTTGGATATGGTTTTGTTTTAGGTTGTTTGAGACGAACAAAGTTCGCTCACACAAGAATAATCCAAAATATTTGGAATATAACAAAGTAATACATGTAGGACTGTAAATAATATATGAATAAATAAGATATAAGATAATATGAGATGATTACAATTGAGAAATGAGGGCTTGTTTATATACCCACGCAGGGGTGCCCTTTACCAATAGTCATGTCCTTTGAGACATGACCTTTCATTATTAACAATTATTATTTATTAATTATTATGTTATGAATATTTATGATATATGTATATTTATGTTCATAACATTGCCTTCCCCTTAAAAATGCTTTGTCCTCAAAGCATAAGCACTGGAAGGCTTCCCTTTGAACTTTTTTTCTAGCGCACGATGTCTTCTCAAATCTTCTATGTTTGTAGTTGCGACGCTCGATGAAACAAGATGATATAACCTTCGAATTCCCAAACTAATGTGTTGCATCTTTTGGGAAGTGATCCATTCCAAATCTACTTTCATTGGAATTGTTTGATGATTGATTGTTCCAAGTTGTTGATTTTGTCTTCGTTCTTTTGAATATGACCATTATTTAACTTTGTATTGGTTCCTTTTTCTACTGTCGAGATTTTTTTTTTGTATATTTAAATGATAAAGACTTGTAGTCTTATACTTTACCTTTTATAACTCCTTTGAATATATATATGACTTTTCTCCATAACTCCTTTGAATATATATATATATATATATATATATAATATATATATTTTTTTTTAAAACACCTTTTTATAACTTTTCCTTTCACTTAATAAATAATTGAACCTTTTCACTTTATTTCGAATTTCCCATTTAATAATCCTTTGATATATCGTTTTGGAGTTATACCAAAATGATATGATTTTTTCCTCTCCATACTTATATAACACATTTATAATCTTTCCTTTATACTTTAATGTAAACAATTTCATATTTTCTCACAATTTTATGCTGACGTCGGCAACATTCGTACATAATTCAAACCACGTTTAACTTACAGTAACTAAAATTGGTTGATCTTCCAACGTAGTGAACTGACACGATTCCTTGTTATTGGTCAAGTCTTTTATGTCCCTTCGTGGATTCTAATAGTCGACGAGTTGCTCTCAGTAATCGTCTTTCTGTTGTTTCCGTTTCACTTCGTCAAGTTGTTGGGTGCCCAAATATTGAGCTCGCTGAATACACTGCCAAAATTACTCTTCAAGTCCTTCATTGGCGCCATCATGTTGCTGAACTCAGACCTTAAATGTTCATTGTGATGAGAGAGCCGCATGCATATTTCTTAGCAACTTGGTCAATTCCTTGCCCAACTGGTCGACTCCAGAGCCGATTTAATGACTAAAAACTATCTCAAGCAGTTGAAAATCGTTTTTTAATTATATCACGGAATAGAGGCAAGGGTTTATGTGACTCCAGGGTTTATGTGACTCCAGCGTGACTCCAGGGTTTATGTGACTCCAGCTTGGATATTAGGATGAAGAATCAACCTTGCAAGGATCCATTCCAAGAGGATTGAAACAATAATGCCCCGGAAGATCATCTCCCAGAGAACAACCACTATATCATTGTAGGGTTTCCCTGAGATTTTTTTATTATTATTTTTTTTATTTTTATTTTCTCTATATTTTATTTGCAGCGGAATACTTTTTCCTTCAACAGAAATATGATTTGTATATTTTATTTTTAATGGCCAAGGGCCTCATTATGGTCAATGATGAGGAATCAAAGAAACTCTGATTGATAATGTGTGGCATGATTTTTTTATTTTATTTTTTTTCTTCTTGACTTTAAAAAAATTTAGTGGAGTTTTTTTTCAACGAAAATAATCTTTTCCAATTGAATTTCAAGTTTAAATGGCCAAAGGCCAATTGTTGTTCAAAGACCAGATCAGAGAAACTCTGAATTTTTTTTTTGTGTGGTTACAAGCCTATATGGCCAATGGCCTAATCTTGGTCAAAGACCAAGAATTCAGAAAAATTCTGAAAATACTTAGTGTGGCCAAAGGCCGATATGTGGTCAAAGACCAGATTTCTCAGAGAAACTATGAAACGATGGGTTAGGCTAAAATCCGGATCAGACAAGATCTGATAAAGAGGGTGGCCAAACGCCTGATTGGTGGTCAAAGACCAATTTTCTCAGAGAAACTCTGAAATGATGGAGTTGGCTAAAAGCCGGATCAGACAAGGTCTAATAAGGAACTGGCCAAAGGTCGGGATCAGGAAAACAAAGCTCCGATACCAAATGAGACGAACAAAGTTCGCTCACACAAGAATAATCCAAAATATTTGGAATATAACAAAGTAATCCATGTAGGACTGTAAATAATATATGAATAAATAAGATATAAGATAAGATGAGATGATTACAATTGAGAAATGAGGGCTTGTTTATATACCCACGCAAGGGTGCCCTTTACCAATAGTCATGTCCTTTGAGACATGACCTTTCATTATTAACAATTATTATTTATTAATTGTTATGTTATGAATATTTATGATATATGTATATTTATGTTCATAACATTGTTAGCTTGAGTTAGAAACTTGGGATATTATCCCCAGATTTGTGTAAACTGTTTTGATAATTCCCACAGGGATGTTTTACCCTGTGGGGATTCTTTAAATACTTGTCAATTTTTTGTAATACCATCATCTTCACAGTGGAGAGAACCAGATTATGGATTTGTGAGATAGGCTGGGATGAAAGTTGATGTCTTGTAACATCTTTCTCTTTCAATATATCAAACTTTTGTTTCAAGTTATTCATATCAGTTTGCAGTCGATTATTGACTACTTTAGCTATCGTAATTCATTGCATATTGATGTGATTTGATTTAATATGTTATCCATATCTGATCTCTTTTATTTAAAATACAACAATTACTCTATTTCAATTTAACGAATACAGATTCATCTTTTTCATTAATTGAATTGTTTTGAACAAATTGTTGCATACAAATTTATCTAATTGTGATGGTTTGTAG
The DNA here is from genome assembly GCA_009831015.1 of Picea engelmannii. NCBI lineage: Eukaryota > Viridiplantae > Streptophyta > Pinopsida > Pinales > Pinaceae > Picea > Picea engelmannii. The sequence continues at coordinate 429,606 of ML781177.1, read as the reverse complement.
ATCATAAAATTGTTGTTATCTTTTATGTCTTGTTTGTCCTGTTATTAATATTTGAAGAGCACAACTGCTTCTTGTTTACGAGAATCTCATGGATAATCTGGTGCGGGTTTCCTCCCACCGAACTGCTGAATCAACTTCTGGACACAGGATAAACCTGAAGCGTCACTTCAGGTCAGTTTGTTATTTATTATTTGATAGTCAATTAGTTAATATAATATAAGTAGTTTAGATAAATATATTAGTTTAGATTCATAGTTAGAGTTATTATTTTAGTTGCTTAGTTTATATAGTTTTTATTTTATTTCTTTTTCATAAAATTATAAAATCAAAAAACAATAGTTTTGCTGTCTTAGGACAGATTACAAATGAGTTTTGCAGGTTTTCATTTAAATCTGTAATTTGTAAATATTGTACATTTGTAATTGAATTTGATTTTGTTGGTAATTGAACATTTGATTTTATAGAATTATAGTTGTATAGTTTAGGTAATAAATTGTATATAATAGTTTAGATTTGTTTATTAGTTTGTTTTAATTGTTATTTTTCATTTAGATTAGTTAATTTAGAGTAGTTTTCTTTTGTTTTCTTAGGACTTAGATCGGCTAACAGAGCCGCTAAACCCGTCAGGGTGGGTTATCCCAAACGGCTTGGGTTATTTAGACAACCCCAAACCGGATCCACTCTTCCAGTTGGTGAGCGTTCATTTTCGCTCGTCAACAGTGAGGTACAAAAAGGTCATATGATGATATAAAGGGGTACTATGTGGATTATATATGAAATTGTGATGTATCCAAGAAAAACTACTTAATTGGTATAATTGAGAAAAATTAAACTAATAACAGTTGGCCCCTAATGTATTAGGTCACACACTATTCGTATAACTCAAATACATCATGGTTTCTTACCCAAAGGCTATGATATGCCTGAGTAGAGGGAGAGAATATTAGTCAAAGAAGGATGACTACCCAAGGAGAATAAACGAATGTCATCACATCAAAACTACCCACTTGTGACATTTGCAATAGTCATATAGAAATACATCACTATTGGCATGCATAACCCTCATTTTTATCCCTTGTTCCACCATCATATGACCTCAAACTTGTTGGAAATATCCTATTCAAAACTTGGAATTGAMCTAACTTGGATAGCTCATATATCACCCCCCAAAAGTGCAAACGTATAGCATAGATATTACCCCCAAAAGCTACATTGCCCCTTAAAATAACCAATTTTGACTATTTCCAACCCCATCAATGCACTTGTATTGGTATAATGGGAGGTTAGTTATATGTGGACCATCCTAAACCATAATTGTTTTTTTAATCTTGATTTAATCATATTTAACCATTATTTAGAATACCATGTCAAGGGGGTTTAACCATTATTCTATTGTAAAATAAATCATTTGAGGTCACTCCATCCATCCATCCTCACAAGTAAGGTTATGTTGTTGAAATGTCACCTAGATCATGAGGACCTCTTCCTCTTGATAGTACTTTTATAGCCTAGGTTCCTTGCTCACCAAAAAAGGAGAGAGTTGTAGGAACATTAAGGAAGCCAAGGACTCATCCCAAGGAGTGGCTTTGGAGCCCATTCAACTTCAACAAGCTCATTCACCAGGTGTAAGCTTTTGGCCTTCTCATTGGTAATGTAATTCTTTGTATTCTTCCATCTCTTATGTTCATGTTGATTAAATGCTTTAGTGTTTTAGTTCTTTATCTCATAAATAGCTTAGGGTTTGAAGCATGTTATGCGGGATTAGGGTTTGATTTTCTAACTCTTCAAACCATTTTTTGGGGATTAATATACAACCATTAAGCTAGTGGGATTTGTTTACCCTTGTAAAAATCTACACCAATGTATTGGAAACTCTACTAGGGAAAAGACACATATCTTCCTCCCTAGTTGTTGGTGTGTTTGTTGACCCCTTCATCACTTTCACTCATAGTTTATATTTTGGAGTTGATTTATGTTTCTATATTTTCCATTTTTACGTAGTTCACTAGGTTGAAAACCTTTATTTCTACCTCACTTATAGACAAAAAAAATTCCATGTTCTATTTTAGGGATAATTCACGTTTCTACCTCTGATTCGTAACATTGCTAGCATAGTTTTTGGTACTGATTCTGGTCCAACAAAAATTTTGGTATTGTTTCCTACACTCATTTAGTGCAGCTTTCTATCCCTGTTTCTACGCTCCTAGTGCACTTTTTGGGGTGGTTTTATGCACTATTATCATAATTACAAATAATTTATTTTTCCGGTTATATCTCGATTCAAGTAGTACTCCTCTAGGGTCCCCTTAGGCTTACAGGTTTCTAGAATTATACTCTAATTAATTTTTAGGGAAGTATTATAGGTAGAGAAAAGGCCCCCTAGAGTTCCTATTACATTCCACTTTTAGGTTTTCTCTTTGCTTCATTCCATATTTCTATTTTATCATATTTATTTCATAACCTTAGATAGGTTCAGCACAGGAGAAATGCCGAAGAATTGTAAAACCAAAGCCATTTTTGTGCAGGGAAGCTATTGAGGAGAACAACTTTGTGGGCCATTTTTGGGAGCTCCGTTCATCCATTTTCGGTGTCGTCAGTTGTGATGGGTTCTTGAGATCTAGCAGAACACATCCAGATCAATTTTTAATCCATTTGGCACTTTTATGATGTACTTTTGAAGCTTTGAAGAGAAATAAGAAAGCCTCACCCACTGAGACAAAGGCCCAGAGACGTAGGCGAGATTGTCGAATTCCGTTAACAACTTTTGTTGTTATGGTTTGTTGATTCTTGTGCTTATTTCCAGATCTATATATTTCATTATGGCTACTATGTTACATCTTTAATTCTTCCTCTTTCCTCAAATTCCTAAATGGTTCATGAACTCATGTTTTTAAAACTCAACCTGTCTTTAAAAGATCTTTTTGGATCAAGTGGTATCAGAACTAGTTGACAGATGGTTTTTGAGTTTGCATGATAACCAGGGAAAATCTAAATTGTGGTGAAGGAGAGCTTGTCGAAGAGAATCCTGAGATTGGATAGAGAAAGAGGACATCTCAAAGTGAGAAAATGACATCTAAAGAGGGACTTTCTCAAGATGAGAAGGATTTTTGAAATACTCTTTTTGCCATGGCAGAGATGGTGAAAATGATGTATGAATATTACTTGGAACGAAAGAGATCGGTTCAAGGGAAATCTTCAAAGAATGACAAAAGCGAAGAAGAATTGAAGGAATTTCCTGCTACACCCGATTCAGAAATCATCTCAGAGGTATGCAGTGGAAATAATTCTTCCAGAGATATAGATTTGAAATTGCTAACCAAGATGGGTTATGAAGGAAAGGGCCTTGGAAATAAGGGCCAAGGTATCGTTAATCCCATATAGGTTGTGGAAAGACCTCATTATTTAGGATTGGGATATGGAGAAGATGAGATTGGAGAATGCTACAAAACATTGGAAGCAAGTGATGCTTCAAATGACCAGCTTAAGTCATTGCGGGAACAATTCACGAACGGTGATGGTGTATCACTCCATGATGGTGATAGTGAATGCAAGTCATCTCCAAAGAAAAGTGAAGATAAGCAAGAAAGGTATAATGGTCATGGTTGTTCCAAACCTCTTTTTGATTATAAAAAGCATAATCATGTAATCCAAAACTTGTGGAATATGTATCCTTGTACATTTTTTCTTTCACCCAAGAATTGTGTGGCCAAGTGTTGGAAGAGACAATATTTGTATAGGAAATTTATGTCGACCAGGAAAGAGACACGACATAAAGACTCAACTCCTCAATGGAAGAAAGAGAAGGGCAAACAAGTTTGCATGTCAAAAAATCATTGCACTTATTGCAACAAGGGTGGAGATCAAAAGGCTAAATGTTGGAAGCTTAATATGGAGCTTCGTCCAAAGAAGGACAAAAGGATTGTGCATGTACTAAAAAAGGAAGAGGCAGTAACAATGAAGCAAGAGGAAAAACATGAAGGAAAGAAACCATTCAATTGGTTTTGCCAGAAGTGGATGTCACATCTTCATTGTATTTTGCTTCCATTAATGTAAACACATACGTAATGATGACTTGTTATAACATCATTTTGTACAACATAGTGTTTTGTTTTATCCTTATGAGTATGTAATCAGTAAGGTCAATTTTGTAACCTTTTGGAGGACCAAAAGGTCTTAGTGGGGGGTGTGATCCAAAATGGATCCCAGAACCAAAATGGGTCTAGGAAGGCCTAAAAATCGAAGTGCTCAGAATCGCTTCAAAACGGGCCTGTGCATAGGCCTCGTTGATACGAACCCAACACAACTTGAACATGATCAAATAGAGACCGTATGCGAAAGATATCACGGTATTTTCGTTTTTCCAGATAGACAAAATTTTGCTAGTTGTACAATCCGTACTGTTCGTACAGTGTTGACATGGATCTGACCATACAAACTATACATCTGTATAGGTGACATGACATTGATTTGGCATGCTGATGTGGACAGGTGCTAACGTGGGAAGGTGTTGACAGGTGGATGAATCATTGTATGACATGTGGCAGTTTGTGGACGAATGTAATGGTGCCACGTGGCCTAGTCTTGGGCTTCCACGTGGAACCCCTCCATAGGTTGGCAACGGTAAAATTGTATGGACTATGGGGGAGTCGAACCTGTTACCTCTCGTTCAGGCGAAGCAACTTGGCAGGGTCGGGCTACCAGCCCGCCCACAGTGTTACTTATTAACTATGGTCGCATTTAAATATTTAAAGTGTAACAGAGTGTTGGTTGGTGGAATAAAGGGCTGGGGCCTAGCCCCAGCCCCGACATATACTATGGAACCTTGCCATATGACTAGAGCGTGTGGATATTTAAGCCTTGGTCCAGTGTTAAGCCCGACGTGTTGGCATATGACTGCTACCATATGCCCTATGGCCGATTCCTTTGATGTTTGGCTCGGATGTATGGGTTTAGCGCCCAGTTGGATGGGCTAGCTTGCCGACCAAGGCACATAACAAAAGGATTTAAACCAGGAGCTAACTTGTAGAGGGGTGCGTGGAAGGTAAGGGCGCGACCATATGGCCAAGCCACATGACCAGGGCCCGAGATTGGGGGGCTAAGGATCAGCGCCAGCCAGCCCAGGGCCACATGGAGGGCGCCCATATGAACAAGAACCCAGAAAGAGGGGATGCGACCTAATTTTAGCCAAAAGTGGGTTGGTAAACTTTATTATATGATTTTATTTGATTTTCATCCAGTTTTGAGATATTTTGGCCATTATTGGAGCTCTTTTTTAGGCCAGATCTTGGGGAGAAGTTGGGAGTTTGTTGCCAACTTCAAGCCTATATAAACCAAAGTTTCTTGGCAGCCTTATAGAGGTTCAACACAGGAGAAATGTTGAAGAATTGTAAAGCCAAAGCCATTTTTATGCAGGGAAGCTATTGAGGAGAGAAACTTTGTGGGCCATTTCTGGGAGCTTCGTTCATCCGTTTTCAGTGTCGTCAGTTGTGATGGGTTCTTGAGATCTAGAAGAACACAACTATATCAGTTTGTAATACATTTGGCACTTTTATGATGCAATTTTGAATATTTGAAGAGAAATAAGAAAGCCTCGCCCATTGAGACAAAGGCCCAGAGATGTATGCGAGTTTTCCAAACTCCGTTAACAAATTTTGTTGTTATAGTTTGTTGATTCTTGTGCTTATTTCTAGATCTGTATATTTCATTATGGCTGCTATGTTACATCATTAATTCTTCATCTTTCCTCAAATTCCTAAATGGTTAATGAACTCATGTTTTTAAAACTCAACCATAGTCTTTAAAAGATCTTTTTGGATCAGATAGTGATGAAGAATGATTAATAAGAGAGATACTTGAAAAGAATGGATAAACACATGTTATGAGAGGTAATACACTTAATTTGCATATATATGATTATAATTGTTTTATTTAAAGAATAATTGTTTTATTTGTAAAAACAGATAATATTAAGTGCTAAATGACATTGCAAATGAGCATGAATGGTATAAAACAAATAAATTCATTTTGTTCAATATGGTGGCTACTAGGAATTGTATGGCAAAGTATGATAAGATGTGTGAAAAACAATGAGAAGACATACAATTTTTTTGAAGGTCAATGTAGTGCCCCATTTTATTTGAATACTTTCACAAAACTAAACTTATTTTTCGAGGGCATTTTCTCACAAACGATCCGGTTAATAAATGTTATGGTGACATTCAGACTCTATTTATTTGATTTTTTAGATTAAAATGTGGAATTGGTTAAATTAAATGCATGAGATGTTGATGAATAATTAATGAAATAATTATTAAGTTGATGATATGCATGAGATTGATTATATATTGCATATGTTACTGACAATTTCATGAGTTGACAGGAAACTTAATGACATGTTGACGTGGACATCGTCAACGAGACTCTGGGACTATGGACTGAGTTAGGGAGTAGTTCTCAATTGGTGATTTTGGTTATTGTAATTGAACTGACTTATGACAATTTTGACCAGAATATGTTTAGTGGATGTAGGAACATGGACCATGATTTCTGATTTGACTCACATAAGAATAACGGGGTTGTATAGAGCTAGATTAGTATTATGGGGAGAGGTGGGACAACATCCTTGATCCTACCTACTAGCACTCCCACTGTGGCTGGAGTTGAAAAGTGCAGGGCACTTTTGCTCGAGAAGTTGCATGATGTTGTGAGGGTAGGCCGGACTCAGTCACTCATGAGGGTAAACTTAGGGGTATGCAATAAGGTGAAAGCCTTATTCCTCAGCATCCAGTAGTCTCATAAATAGGAGAAACAACCGGAGTTAATAAGGTCTCTACATTTGCACCACTCTTCACAATTCTCAAAGTCAAATGTTTGGGCATGATGCATGCAATCCTTGGAGTACGAAGGTACATCTTGAAGGGCATGGCATGCATGGCACCCTTATTAGTCTTATAAAATTTGAGACAACTATATAAAGGTAAAAGTGATAAATAATCTAAGGGAAAGGTACAAGTAAAAGGTACTTCGAGATTATCATTTAGTAAAATGCTAAAATACATTATGCACTTATTGACTCGGCTTAAAATAATGCATTTAGTAAAATTCCGGCCAGGATTGACTCGGCTTCAGCAAGTTGACACAACAATCAAGATGCAAGACTCCAATGGTCCAATCGAGTTCATCCGGTGACGGTAACTTCAAATTGACGAGAAGGTTTGTTTGTTAACCGTTGAAAACTTGAAGATAGACTTGAAACCCCTATATAAATCTCTTTAAATAGCTAAGTTGACAATTTCTATCCATCCTATAATCCAGCTAACCCATATGCACCATGAAAACATAATCGATGTGCTCGATTCGCGGTGTATCGTACCACTTACCTTCCGGTAGTTGATATTTGTTTAAAAAAATATTTTTTTTGTTTCCTCTCAGATGATTCTCCTCCGATTAACCCACTTCAGATCTCTGGCATTGGTCTTCACCAACTGGCCCATTGTTTAACAGTAATTTATTATCTGTCCATTGTCCATTGTTTAACAGTAATTTGTCCATTGTCCATTGTCTATTGTTTAACAGTAATTTATTATCTGTCCATTGTTATTATCTGTCCATTGTCCATTGTTATTATCTGTTATTATCTGTCCATTGTCCATTGTTTAACAGTAATTTATTATCTGTCCCAGCGCATAAATTCAACTGTTGGTTCAGTCGTGGCCCTCAAATTCTGAGTCGCAGTTACAATTATCGATAAAATTGGTCATTTTGATTGTGTTAATTATGATTTTCCTATTTGTGTTAAGTGATATATTTGTGTTGGATGTTCCTAGACCTTGAATTATGCCACGGATGAAGGTAGTTGTCCATATTTCCTTGGAACTGAGAAACTGGAAAATGCAATCGATATGTCTCTTCTCCTCCGTTGGAATAGATCATTGCAACGATTTTTTTCCCCTTGGCGAATCGATGACAAAGCACAGATCGAATCTTCTCCCTGAACTCGTTATCTGAGATTAAAATTTAGTATTTTCGCAAAACTTTTATATTTAGATTTTTCTGTAGATAGCAATGCATTTACATTTTATATTGTGGCAGGTGACAGGGAAGAGTATTCTCACGAATAAATTGGTTTAAAGTATGAGACTTTGTGGGCATGGCTCTTCATTTTCTCACCAACTTTTCTCGGAAAAAAAGAGTAATTTTATTTCAGCAGGTGTTTCTGTAGTGCTTTGAGCTAACAATGTTGACTGTTACATATTAATTTTGCCTTTGGGTTATATTTTGACATTTCTTCAAAAAAGCTTGCATTTAGTTGTATCCATGAGCTCTTGTGAAAAGGCATGTGGAAGAGATGTGTTTGTGTTCCATCTTTGAATTCTAAAATTTTTCATTGGCCTAAAGCCAAATGGATGCCTTCTTTCGACCTTTGGTCCGCTTTCTCGTTTCTTTCCCTGTAGATATGACAACAAGTGAAACTGTCAAAGGTGCTTTGTAAATATTTTATTTTTTCAAGAACTGAAACTAATCTTAGATTGAGGCATCTCTGGGTTCCCCTAGACCAATTTATCACTGTCATGGAATCAACAAACACATTGAGCTCCCTGCAACCTTTTTCAATGGAAAAAATGATAAGTGGTTTTAGGCTCATGAGTTCAGCAAAATTGTTTGTTCCTTCAACCAGAGCCATCGTCATCTTGAAGAAGTATGAGTCACTGAGATAAAGGAGCGCTCCTCCACCATAGATTGTGTTTTGTGAAGCTCTATCGAAATACCCCCAAGGCATGGACTTGTCTAGCTCTTCTTCTTGTATCACCTGAATGCCTGCTAATCATTTCTCCTGTAGATAATAAGAAATATTTTCCAGGCTTTGGGTTGTTGTGATTTCAAGAACAGTGGGATTTTCTTGAAAAATGATCTTATTTCGGGCCAAACAGACACCCCAAATGATTAATAGTGGGAGAGATTTTACATGTTTGAAATCTCTTCGATCAAGCCAAAAGTGCCACGCCCTCTCCAGGGAGGGCCTGTTCCAAATACAATTAATTCCCAATAATCTTTTGCACTCTCTCCAAACTTCCCTTATGTAGAGGCAACCCGGAAAAAGGTGCAGAGTTGATTCTTCTTCATTTTTTCATAAATAGAACCAACAAAGCCCCTGTTTATTCCTCTTCTAAATGTTATCCCATGTAAGAGCTTTGTTTTCCATAGCACACCACATAAAGAACCTTGTTTTATCCATACATTTCTGCTTCTAGATATTTTTCCACCACCTCATGGCCTCTACAGAACTATTGCACCGCCTTCGTTGGTGTTGGTGTCTTTGAATACGAGTTACATTGAATTTTTTGTGAGATATAATCACATGTGCACTAAGCAGCAAGATGCGGGCTAGGGACTTGCACTTGTCGGCTTTAAGTTGACACTGAAAATTTTTGAGTTCTTTGCTCTTGTAGTGGACGACTTGCATTGTCTCATCTCATACTCTAAATATGGTTTGTTGGGGGTTGAATTACCCTACAAATTTGGTGTTGATTGGTTTAATCTAGAGGGCCACGAAAGGTTAGGGATGCTAATAGGAAATAACCAGTGGGAAGGGGAATTAGGGTATTTCTCACTCTTTCATAGAACTTTAGGGTTTTGTTACTAAATGGGGCAGGCTCAAGTACAGAGTCCCAACCGTTGTCCAAGAATATGGACTCTTTATTATACATCCCCAGGGCCTTATGGACTCTTTATAAATCTATTTTTTATTTATTTCATAGAACTCCAAGGCCTTGTTACTGAGTGGGTCAGGCTCAAGTACACAATCCCAACCATTGTCCAAGAAGAGGGATTCATTCTTATACATACCCTGCACGGGCCTTCACATTAGAGATGGAAGAGTTCTTGGAGGAATCCTCAACAAAATTTCTATCTTTTGGGAGAAAGCCTATGTTGGCAAATTCAGTGGACAGAATGCAGTGAATGCTTGTCATTGATGACAACAGTGAGGATAGCAGAATAAGAAATTTGAATGTAAAGCTCAGGAGGAACAGCATGGAAGAAGATGCCCACAAAAGCTCGAGATACAGA
>ML781177.1:402039-419438 GCA_009831015.1 Picea engelmannii | reverse complement strand
TGATGATCTTTACTCTTACTGTCCATATGCTGTATGTTGCTTGATGACACATGAAGAAATATTAATAATTGTTAAGAAGGTATAAAATTGTTTAAGCTTATATACAACTGATTCACCCCCCCCTCTCAGTTGTATTAGTATTTTCAACAGCCTAAGCATAAATTATAGATTGTATTCGAGAGTTGTATCTGCATACATAACATATTTGTTATTTTCTTGTAAATTTGGGCTAAGTTTTGGACTTTATAGCTGGCGTTTGTTAGATTGAAATTGTAATGTCCCCGACCAAGCTAGGAGGGGAAATTATGTTTTCAGTCCCAAATTTGTTATTCCTTCTTATGTGAATGTGTTGTTAACTTCTTACAAATAGTTTGCTCAATTAGGAATATTGTCAAACATATATTATACATCCATTACAGAGAAAATAGAGTAGAAAACATGGCATCTTATTATGGATGGAAACTCCCAAAACTAGTACAATGATATTTAATGGTTGTAATCACACCTGAACAATACTTCTAAGCACACAAATATAATGGTTGCCAAGTAGCTACACAATCTACTACAGAAATAATGCAAGAAAACCTAGAATGATGCCAATCCACTATCCCAAGAATCTACAATCCCTACACTACTCTGTTCCAGTAATATCCACCTTGAAAGTGGCCTTCCAATCCTGACCTAAGCCCCTCACAAACTTGATCCGACAAACTGTTGCAACCCTGATTCATAGAGGTCCTTGCAGGATGAATTCTAGGCATCTAGCGGGGCCTCACGGGACAACCCTTACTCAACTCGTTGGGGTGTCTCCTCCCACAGATGCGTGAAAACCCTCTTGGCACCTACAAATCAGATGCTCGAGCTCCTCCTGAAACTTGTCACAAACACATTACGCAATAAAATATGCCTCCCAACTCTTTCTAGCATGAAACCAAACACCACAATGAACCCCAATGAGAACTTGAATGAATTCTCCTCTTGTCTAGATAGGGAGGATATTGCACCACCGAAACCAAACCTGTAGTGGAAGGGTTTTTCTCAAACCCCAAAGAAAACACTGGCTACAAGAGCACTCCAATAAGATATCAAATCGTAATTCTAAGGGAAAGGGTTACTATTATATTTATGCTTTCCTTGGACCTTCTAGATCTCTCCCCATTTTGACCAAATCAAATCTTCATTTCCTTCCAATTCCAATTCCATTTAAATATAATTATTTATTATATTTAATATCACTTTTAAGATTTTTCATTATTTTTACCTGGTGACACCAAATAAACCTCTTTGACTCCCTTTTTCCTTCTTTACTATATCCTACTGGAGTCATATAGGTTATTGATTCCTCCTCTATCACGATCAATTGGAAGGGGACATTACATTCCTCCCTCCCCAAGATTGCTTGTCCTCAATAAATTCCAAATCAGGGTGTTGTAAGATTTATTCTCCTTCCTAGGTAGCATCGTCTGCAGGAAATCCTCTCCATACAATCAGGTATTCTGGAATGACCCTGCTCCCCAGTCTCCATTCTCTAACATCAACAATCCTCTCAGAAGATAAAACTAATTGTCTTTCCTCATCTAGTGGAGGAAGATCTACCAAAGTGGTGACCTATTTCCTAATTCCTTCTTGAGGCAGGATACATGGAAGGTGTTGTGGATCCTGCTACCCTCTGGTAGCTTCAGCTCTTATTTTGCTTCCCCAACTCTCTTGAACACTCTGTAGGGTCCATAAAAATGAGGCTTTAACTTCTCTACACCACTCTTCTTTAGCAACAACTATCTGTAAGGTTGAAACCTAAGAAATACTAGATCTACAAACTCAAAGCTATGTTCTACCTTGTTCCTATTTTCATATATCTTCTATTGATTCTGAGTGGCCTACAAATTCCCCTTCAGGACCCTCAATATTTCTTGACTTTCCTGCAACCATTCTTTAGCCTTGGGAGCTCGACTCTCCTCAAATGAAAAATCCACAAAAGATGGAACATCATAGCCATATAATTCCCTGAATGGGCTCATCCTGATGGACATTTGATGAGTGGTGTTGAAGTAGTGATCCCATAGATGCAACTACTTTATCCATTCCCACTGCTGCCCTGACACATTGTTCCTTAGGTACCCATCGATCCATTTGTTCACTATCTCTTCCTACCCGTCTGTCTAGGGGTTATATCTAGTATTGGTGTCAACTCTGTCCTGGAAATCCTGAAAAGCTCCTGCCAAAATGCACTGAGAAACTTGTTATCCCAATCATTAACTATGTTCCTCGAGAGACCATGCAGCCTAAACTCCTCCTTGAAGAATAGATTTTCTACCTGATATGTGTTGTATTATGTAGGAATGGCAAAGAAGTGTGCATATTTAGTCAATATTTCCACTACCAAATAGATACAGTCCCTGCCCCGCACCTTGGAAATCATGTGTTGAATTCCATGGAAATGTTATCCCACTTCCACTCTGGAATCGCCAATGGAAGAAGTAGTCTTGTCGGATGTGTGAATTTTGACTTGTTTTGTTGGCAAGTCATGAGCTCCCTCACATAACGAAGTACATCCCCATTGACACCCTTCCATGATAATCTATCTCTCACCTGCATGTAGGTATTCAGATACCCATGGTGCCTTGCTAGTGGTGCGTCATGTACTTCCCTCAAAATATTATCCTTGAGTGTGGACTCAAGGACACGATAGATATTTTCCATGGAGTAGATGATGTCATCCACTACCCTGTACCTGTCATCTTGAATACTACCCTCCATCAACTCACAAGCGAAGGTATTCTTGGAGTATTGCACCAAGAGAATGGACTTCTAGTCTATTGAGATCCCTGTCATGGAGAAGGCTACAGGTCTCTTGGATAAGGCATCAACAACTATATTCGTCTTCCCCTTTACATACTCAATTTCAAAATCATATGCTTCAAACTTAATCACCCATTTTTGTTTCCTCTCATTCAGGTCCTGCTACTCCAAGAAATATCTCAAGTTGTTGTGGTCAGTCCTCACCACAACACATTCTCCTACTAAGTATTGTCTGAACTTTTCCAATGCATGCATGATGGACAACATCACCTTATCATAGAATAGGTATAGGTTCTCAGGCTCCCTCATCCTTCTTCTCTTGAAAGTTATCGGATGTCGGTTCTGCATCAATATTGCTCCTATCCCCTCACCGGATGCATCATACTCCAGGATAAAAGGTTGCGTGAAATTTGGGAGTGATAATACTAGACAAGTGTTCATCACCCTCTTATTTTTTTCGAATGTTACCTGTGCATACTTTTACCATTGGAACTCCCCCTTCTTGGTGAGGTTTGCTAGTTGTGCAACCAATTGTGAAAATCCTTTCACAAAGCACGTGTAACAGCTGCATATCCTAAAGAATCATCGCAGATTTGTGAGTGACCTAGGGGTGGGCCATTCTAAGATGGCATATATCTTTTCCCGATGCACCTTCACTCCCTCAACACCAATCATGTGCCCCAGATAAAGGATCTTTGTCAACCTGAACTCAAATTTTTCCTTCTTGGAAAAAAGCGAATGCTCCACCATAATGGTGAGAATCTCGTCCACATGATTTATATGTTCCTCCCACGTCATGTTGTAGATTAGAATATCGTCAAAGAACACCAATGATAATTTCCTCAACAATTTGTTGAATATATGGTTCATGTGTGACTGAAAGGTAGTGGTTGCATTATTCAACCCGAAGGGAATGACTAGAAAATCATAGTTCCCATAGTGACACTTGAATGTTGTTTTAGGATAACCTCCTCTCTGACCTGAATCTGTTGGTATCGTGATCACAAATCAACCTTTGAGAAGTACATTTCCCCATGTAGTTTGTCGATCAGTTCATCAATCCTTGGTATTGGGTATTGTTTTTTTATGGTCTTCTTATTTAGCGCCTTGTAGTCTATGCACATCCTCCTAGTGCCAACATTCTTCTTCACCAATAAAATTGATGAAGCGAAAGAACTAGAGCTAGGCCTGATATGCCCCATCTCTAACAACTTCTTTATGTCCTTCTCTATTTCATCCTTGGATTCCTATAGGGGGTGGTGATCATGGGTTTTGACCCCTCTTCTAGTTCAATGGCATGCTCAAATCCTTTGTTAGGTGGTCTCCCTGTTGGAAATGGTTCAAATACTCTCTCATGCTTTCCAAGCAATGCCTAGATATCTGCGAGATAATTTTTTCATTCCTATGATGGCTTCTCCATGGTGATCAAGCACTATGTTGCGCAAGCCACATCTCTGTGTCTAAAAAGGGCCTCCATGCGTCAATTAGAAACAATCCTAGGGGCACTTGTCGATATACATCTCAACGATATGTTGTCCACCCTTGTCTTGGAACTCCATCCTCATGTCCCGATAATTCATGCGGATATATCTCAATGAGTACAACCATTGAACTCCTAGAACCACGTGAGTATATGCTAAATCCATGACGTAAACTTCATTATTCAATGTATAATTTCCCATTGTTACTTCCAATCCTCTGATCCTATGAGTACACGTCATGTTGTACCCATCTGCTACTACCACATTGAATCCCTCAAAATCCTCCACAGGGATTTTTCTGTTGGTGACAAGTGCGACATCAATGAAGTTGTGGGTGGATCCACCATCAACCAATGTTGTAACCCTATGCCCCTGCACAATGCCTCTGACCCTAAAGGTGTAATATTTAGGGACTCATGAAAGTGTGGCAATGGTCACTCCCTTGGATCTAATCTGCAATGGTGCATGCTCTATAGCTTGCAATGGTTCACCATTTTCATGTTCCATACTTTCATCATCACTGTCATCCTCCTCATCGGAAACTACCTCAATTTAATGGAATTTACCTTTTCCCATGCATCGATGACCTGGCTCCCACAGATCGTTGCAACTGAAACAAAGTTTCTTCCTCCTTAGTTCTCTTTGAATCTCCTAATTTGTCCTATCCTTCCTTGTCCATGGATTTTGGGAAAACTTTGTCTCCTTACCTCTTTGAGGGATAAAGGTTTTTGTCGGTACCTTCTTGTTGACTCATCCTTAATGTATTGGGATCTCATGATGGCCTCTTGCAATGTAGTTGGCTTGAAGGCATTCACCCAAAATATATGTCACCATAATTGTTGAGAAATATCTGTCAGCATAATTGCCATCCTCTGAAAATTTGTGATGTATGCTTTTGTTGTACTTGTTTGTCTCAACCCTGAAGATTCCCTGAAGTGTATCTTCGGGTCCTTCTTATCAAACATGTCCATCAAACATTGATTGAATTCCACATATGAAGTGATTTTGGCATGGCCTAATGTTAATAGCCCATGGTACCACCATTCGTGAGCTTCTCCTTCCAAGTGAAGGGTGGCATACTTCATTTCTTCTACCTCGGTCATTGGGTTAAGTTAGAGGTAAGTGTCCAATTTATGTACTTAGGGTTTGGTCATGCTCTTTATAGACCCATCGAAGGGTGGGATATTCAACCTTCCTACATTGCACATGAGGTCATAGTTTTGTGGGCTTTGTGCACCTCTATTCCCCTCCCTAGGTCTGTACTTTTGTTCGAGGTCGCAGAAGTCATTATAGGAAACTTTCTCACGTATATCTTTATCTATCGTCTTGTACTCCCTGTATGAGGTGTTAATATCAAGCCCCTAATCTGGTTGCTCATGTGCTTCTATAGGCTTCCATATCAGGAAATATGGTAATAAGGGCCTAGGGATATTTAGGCTCCTTCTCTAAGTTGGGGTATGGTTATTGATACTCTCCATATGTATTCTGTCACCCCAACGGGATCCATTAGTTCCACCTTGACCCACACCATTTGTATGCCCACACTATCCCACCAACTGTGTGAGCACCTCCAGCATCTGTTGTTGGAACCTTGTTGTATTTTCTTGTCTCTAGGATACCTCAATTTGTCCCTTGCCTAGATCTTTTAATATTTGGAGCATAGTCCCTTCATGGTTGTCTCCCATGCTTCCTTATGGCTCTGATTCTCTGTGATTTTCTTATGTCTCTCTTTCTGGTGACTCTCGAGAGGTTTTTCCTCCACGCCCTTTTCTTCTAGGCATTAACGTAGTTACAAGCTAGCAGAACCACCAAATTTGATACCACTTGTAATATACCTCGGCCGAACCCAATTGTAAATGTAATATAAGTGTACTTAAGTTGGTGAGTTGTTTTGACATCATTTTGTAATGCACTTCCCATGGCATAGTGCGTGCATGAACTGTGCAGTAAATGATGTAGTATGCACATTCCCAGATACCGCGCCCAATAACTAAAGTGCGCGCAGTATGGAGGACAATAAGCCTCGTGTATATGATATGTGTTATAGACTGGTGATCCAGTTATTATAAGCTAGGATGTTTATGTTTTGGTATTAGTCTGGAATGCCTAGATGTTAAAGGCCAATGCGCCTATTTTGTACATGACTCATGATTAATATAAAATATATCATTGCGCGCAGACCAACCACGATAAAAGAGATGGGGGATTGAACTTCACCAGTTAGGGAAAGGGAGGGCCAAAAGTCAAGGGAATATTATATTAATATTTCCTAAAGCATAAAATATGGATAATTATCTTATCCTAAGTTCTAAAGTTGGGGACAAGTGGACCAAAGTAACTTCCGATATGACAAGTGTCAAGTTGGGGACATGCCTTCATCTCGTGGGGCGACTTAGCTCATTTGGTGACTTTTCACGGGGATTCTTACTAGCAACTTGACCATCATTCTCACCATCACTTTCATGATGAGTTTCATGGTGATTCCTTCCATCACTCAGTTATCCAGTCAATGATTCCATGACCATTTTCACTCATGCAATCTGTTATCCTTGAGACATCCGTTTCACCATATCTGAGCATATTCCCATAGCCTTTTTTGGTTGGTGTACCTGGTTAGCTTGGAGCGAGATTTAAGAAGCGGGTTGTCAGGCCCGTGAGCAATTCTTCGAGTGAGAGAATTGTTAGGGATTGATTCCCGAAGGTGATAAACTGCAGCTACAATGCTCTGAGACTTCCGGTCCGGCCTGCTATTGAAGCCCTGTAAGGGAAGTGGGGCAACCGAGGGACTATTGAGCAGAGAAGGGGCACACTTCCTTGGGTGGGACATGCATGTGGGGAATGAGAGGTTGTAGGATATTAGTTGAGTGAGCACCTGAGAGGGAGTCTTTCTTGTTGTCCATGAGCCTTAGCCTGGTTAGGAACCCTTTACTCGGGTGGAGTTCAGTCCCAGATCGGGGGTGACTCACTATTGAGAGTGATGAACAGTGTAGTCTAAGGCTTGGAGGTTCGTGGACGGTCTGTACGTAGTTGGTGACAATCTTTCCGAGATAAGTACCAATCGTATGATAAAATGATATGCTGCATTGTTATTTACATGCTTATGTTATGGTTTATCATATAAGTTATTATAATTGCCTGTACGTTTATGGGTATTTTCCTGTATATGCTGCATATCTATGGTTATTGTTATTTCAATATAAAGTCATATATTACAAAATGTAATTGTTTGTTTATGTTTATATGTAAAGCTTCTGCAAGAATGTTGTATGTATATGTTTAAGTTGCATGTAGTTTGAAGAGAAAATTTATGTGGCATAGCTCAGTCGATTACTGGGTATGTTACCGTATGTTCCACGGTAAGAGAACGAAAGTGTTCCCTAGAGTAGCATGGCCAATCCTGTTTAAGGCTGGGGATGTTACCAACTGGTGTCAGAGCATGAGAGATTGCTCTGGAGTGGGGTCGTGTCTCCTCCGACCTTAAACGGTTTTCTAGGCTATGATCCATGGGGTCGTGTCTCCTCCGACCTTAAACGGTTTTCTAGGCTATGATCCATGGGGTCGTGTCTCCTCCCCTGGAGACAGTGTGCCCTACATCTTTGGAAGGTTGAAGAAATGGGTGAGGAGTTGTACTTGTGGGAACGATGAAGAGGAAGCCGTCCGAACATTGATTGAAATTGACCACATTCGGATCCGACCACTTCCACCACGATGCAACAGGTGTTGTTGTCGCCCTTCGATTGACAAAGCTTCTACTTATTTTGCAAGTAATTGAGGCTAGATTTTTTTTACTTTCTAGCAAACTATTTATAATCTATTAATTGTGTAATCAATTTTGTACATTGAATGACGCGAAGCCTTCAATAACCCATCAAATATATCAGCCAATTAAATTTTAGAAAAATATATTTTTTATTATTAAAAAAAATACATATATTGATATCTTATGTTACACATTGGATATAGCACACAAATTTAAAGTCAACAATAAACTAATATAGAGTCAAAGGGAAACTCATTGTTATAGTCCTAGGCCTTTGGTAGGGACTAATAAAAAGCATATAAAATAAATATTTGTTTATCAATCGCTATTTGTAAAATTGTTTAATGTGGGGAAATAACAAATTATACGTTATTATACCAATGGAAAATCATAAGAACTCACAAAAAAACACTTAGGAAGAGTTGTTTTGGTAAGGTGGGCTCCAAGTTCTCCATGGGAGGATTATTTCCTTCTTCTATGATAATCTCAAGCTCTATGATGGTAGAATGAATCTCCCTTTTGGTTGGCCACAAGATAATGGAAAATAGGGTGAGAAAAATGGGGAATGTGAGAGGAGCAACAATTGTTTAATTGCTAGCATAGTTTTTGGTACTGATTCTGGTCCAACACAGATTTTGGTATTGTTTCCTACACTCATTTAGTGCAGCTTTCTATCCCTGTTTCTACGCTCCTAGTGCACTTTTTGGGGTGGTTTTATGCACTATTCTCATAATTAAAAATAATTTATTTTTCCGGTTATATCTCGATTCAAGTAGTACTCCTCTAGGGTCCCCTTAGGCTTACAGGTTTCTAGAATTATACTCTAATTAATTTTTAGGGAAGTATTATAGGTAGAGAAAAGGCCCCCTAGAGTTCCTATTACATTCCACTTTTAGGGTTTCTCTTTGCTTCATTCCATATTTCTATTTTAGTATATTTATTTCATAACCTTAGATAGGTTCAGCACAGGAGAAATGCTGAAGAATTGTAAAACCAAAGCCATTTTTGTGCAGGGAAGCTATTGAGAAGAACAACTTTGTGGGCCATTTTTGGGAGCTTCGTTCATCCATTTTCAGTGTCGTCAGTTGTGATGGGTTCTTGAGATCTAGCAGAACACATCCAGACCAGTTTTTAATCCATTTGGCACTTTTATGATGTACTTTTGAAGCTTTGAAGAGAAATAAGAAAGCCTCACCCACTGAGACAAAGGCCCGGAGACGTAGGCGAGATTGTCGAATTCCGTTAACAACTTTTGTTGTTATGGTTTGTTGAGTCTTGTGCTTATTTCCATATCTATATATTTCATTATGGCTACTATGTTACATCTTTAATTCTTCCTCTTTCCTCAAATTCGTAAATGGTTAATGAAATCATGTTTTTAAAACTCAACCAGTCTTTAAAAGATCTTTTTGGATCAAGTGGTATCAGAACTAGTTGACAGTTGGTTTTTGAGTTTGCATGATTACCAGGGAAAATCTAAATTGTGGTGGTGGAGAGCTTGTCGAAGAGAATCCTGAGATTGGATGGAGAAAGAGGACATCTCAAAGTGAGAAAATGACATCTAAAGAGGGACTTTCTCAAGATGAGAAGGATTTTAGAAATACTCTTTTTTCCATGGCAGAGATGGTGAAAATGATGTATGAATATTACTTGGAATGAAAGAGATCAGTTCAAGGGAAATCTTCAAAGAATGACAAAAGCGAAGAAGAATTGAAGGAATTTCCTGCTACACTTGATTCAAAAATCATCTCATAGGTATGCAGTGGAAGTAATTCATCCAGAGGTATAGATTTGAAATTGCTAACCAAGATGGGTTATGAAGGAAAGGGCCTTGGAAATAAGGGCCAAGGTATCGTTAATCCCATATAGGTTGTGGAAAGACCTCGTTATTTAGGATTGGGATATGGAGAAGATGATATTGGTGAATGATCCAAAACATTGGAAGAAAGTGATGCTTCAAATGACCAGCTTAAGTCATTGCGGGAACAATTCACGAATGGTGATGGCGTATCACTCCATGGTGGTGATAGTGAATGCAAGTCATCTCCAAAGAAAAGTGAAGATAAGCAAGAGAGGTATAATGGTCATGGTTGTTCCAAACCTCTTTTTGATTATAAAAATCATAATCATGTAATACATTTGGCACTTTTATGATTTACTTTTGAATATTTGAAGAGAAATAAGAAAGCCTCGCCCACTGAGACAAAGGCCCAGAGATGTATGCGAGATTTCCAAACTCCGTTAACAAATTTTGTTGTTATAGTTTGTTGATTCTTGTGCTTATTTCCAGATCTGTATATTTCATTATGGCTGCTATGTTACATCATTAATTCTTCATCTTTCCTCAAATTCCTAAATGGTTAATGAACTCATGTTTTTAAAACTCAACCATAGTCTTTAAAAGATCTTTTTGGATCAGATAGTGATGAAGAATGATTAATAAGAGAGATACTTGAAAAGAATGGATAAACACATGTTATGGGAGGTAATACACTTAATTTGCATATATATGATTATAATAGTTTTGTTTAAAGAATAATTGTTTTATTTGTAAAAATATATAATATTAAGTGCTAAATGACATTGCAAATGAGCATGAATGGTATAAAACAAATAAATTCATTTTGTTCAATATGGTGGCTACTAGGAAATGTATGGCAAAGTATGATAAGATGTGTGAAAAACAATGAGAAGACATACAATTTTTTTGAAGGTCAATGTAGTGCCCCATTTTATTTGAATACTTTCACAAAACTAAACTTATTTTTCGAGGGCATTTTCTCACAAACGATCCGGTTAATAAATGTTATGGTGACATTCAGACTCTATTTATTTGATTTTTTAGATTAAAATGTGGAATTGGTTAAATTAAATGCATGAGATGTTGATGAATAATTAATGAAATAATTATTAAGTTGATGATATGCATGAGATTGATTATATATTGCATATGTTACTGACAATTTCATGAGTTGACAGGAAACTTAATGACATGTTGACGTGGACATCGTCAACGAGACTCTAGGACTATGGACTGAGTCAGGGAGTAGTTCTCAATTGGTGATTTTGGTTATTGTAATTGAACTGACTTATGACAATTTTGACCAGAATATGTTTAGTGGATGTAGGAACAGGGACCATGATTTCTGATCTGACTCACATAAGAATAACGGGGTTGTATAGAGCTAGATTAGTATTATGGGGAGAGGTGGAACAACATCCCTGATCCTACCTACTAGCACTCCCACTGTGGCTGGAGTTGAAAAGTGCAGGGCACTTTTGCTCGAGAAGTTGCATGATGTTGTGAGGGTAGGCCAGACTCAGTCACTCATGAGGGTAAACTTAGGGGTATGCATTAAGGTGAAAGCCTTATTCCTCAACATCCAGTAGTCTCATAAATAGGGGAAACAACCGGAGTTAATAAGGTCTCTACATTATGCCGCTCTTCACAATTCTCAAAGTCAAATGTTTGAAGGGCATGATGCATGGAATCCTTGGAGTACGAAGGTACATCTTGAAGGGCATGGCATGCATGGCACCCTTATCATTCTTATAACATTTGAGACAACTATATAAAGGTAAAAGTGATAAATAATCTAAGGGAAAGGTACAAGTAAAAGGTACTTCGAGATTATCATTTAGTAAAATGCTAAAATACATTATGCACTTAGAAAAGAGTAAATTAGTAAAAGAGACAAACTATTATTACTTAGTAACTTGGGGTAAAGTCAAATAAAATTTAATACACCTAGGAAATGAGTTTGAGTCAAAATTGTGCATGTTTCAAGTTAGAAAATTAATTAATGGAGAAATTCAAATACAAGAGAACTCTAATGAAATGAAAAGTGGAGGATAAAAATCTAAGAAACAAGAAAAGTTGAGAAACATTAAGGAGAAAATATAAGAGACAAGAAAAGCTAGGAAACATCTAGGGGAAAATCTAAGAGACAAGAAAAGTTGGGAAACATCTAGGGGGGAATCTAAGAAACAAGAAAATGTGGGAAACATATAGGAGAAAACCTAAGATACAAGAAAAGGTGGGGAATCTTGAATAAAATATAAGAAACATCGAGGATTAATTTAAAGAAATTAAGAAAATTAGGTGAGAGAAATAAATTATTGTAAATTTTAATTGAAATTTCATGTGCACGGGGGGGAGTTGATAAAAGAAAGGTCTTAGGATAAGTAAAGGGATTTTTTTTTCCCTATTATTGGATGGTCTTCGTAACAAACATTTGACCTGTGAGCATTACTATTTGTTAGTTGGACCTTGGTGTAGCATGAGAGGTGGGAACCTCAACACTTGTGAGCATGCGCACCAAATCTTGAGCTAGAGGTTGGGTTTGTATAGCCTCATTGTAGATTGGTGGTCCTTGGGGAAGAAGAGTACCTTTCGCATTGGCAGGGTGGTATTTGGTGAGTCTTTTCGACAATCGGCAAGCTTTGGTGAAGATCAACGAATTCTGGCGAGGATTGACTCGACTTCAACAAGTTGATACAACAATCAAGATGAAAGACTTCAACGATCCAATTGAGTTAATTCGGTGATGGTAATTTGTGATAGTTAAATGCACCATATGAATTATAAACACAATGATTATGGTATATCAACACCATTCAAATACTTTGTCTCTAAGTACAATATGTGCTTGAATTCATTAAAAAGCCTAAGGGTTTATGCATACGTGGATAGTCATCCATGCATACATGGGAACGTTGTAGGATTTATTAACAATGTAGAAATGCAACTTAGATCTTTGTTGAAAAACTTAGTGACAAGGAAAGGTTCATGTCTAGAGTTGTGGAACTATATGTTTATGTAGTTGCAATTCATGATTTGTTTGTTAGAGATGAGTTGTTAATGGACTATAGTTTTTCTAGGCCTATACCTATTCGGAAAAAAAGACAAGCAATTGATCTACCCTTAGAGGTCCAATGGGATGGAAGAAGAAAGAAACAAAATGATATTGTATAATTTTTCAACTTTCTTAGTTTGTATTGACAATTTGTACTGATGAAATATTGAAAAGCTTAGATATTCCTTTTAAAATGCTTATATTTTAAAATTGTTTATGTGCAACATTATCATAGAGATTTTTTCAAATTAGACATTATCATAGAGCTTTTTTCAAATTAGTTATTGTATTGAATTTATTCTATCTATCGTATTTGGAATTATAAATACAACGTGTGTTTGTTCATATGGTATTCATTTTTACAATGTCGATGATAAATTGATCATGATAGTACCAATACTATGTATTTTTAAGATGATACATGGGATGATGAGCATGGCACTTCTACTTCTCAAAGACAGAAAATGACATATAGGAAAATTGTTTCTTAGGAAGAGTATAACGAGTTTTTGAATGCACATCTTTTTACAATATCCACTTCCTAATTCAAATACTATTGTGTCTAATACTAATAGTTCAAGTGTTTGATTGTGATGAAGAATGATTAATAAGGGAGATACTTGAAAAGAATGGAGAAACACGTGTTATGAGAGGTAATAAACTTAATTTGCATATATATGATTATAATTGTGTTATTTAAGGAATAATTGTTTTATTTGTGAACACGGATAATATTAAGTGCTAAATGACATTGCAAATGAGCATGAATTGTATAAAACAAATAAATTCATTTTGTTCAATATGGTGGGCACTAGAAATGTGTGGCAAAGTATCATGAGATGTGTGAAAAACAATGAGAAGACATACAATTTTTTTGAAGTTCAATGTAGTGCCCCATTTTATTTGAATACTTTCACAAAACTAAACTTATTTTTCGAGGGAATTTGCTCACAAACGACCCAGTTAATAAATGTTATGGTGACATTCAAACTCTATTTATTTGATTGCTTAGAATAAAATGCGGAAATGGTTAAATTAAATGGATGAGATGTTGATGAATAATTAATGTAATAATTATTAAATTGATTATATGCATGAGATTGATTATATATTGCAGATGTTACTGACAGCTTCCCGAGTTGAAAAGAAACTTAATGACATGTTGATGTGGGCATTGTCAACGAGACTCTATGACTATGGACTAGGCCAGGAAGTAGTTCTTAATTGGTGATTTTGGTTATTGTAATTGAACTGACTTATGACAATGTTGACCAAAATATGTTTAGTGGATGCAGGAACAGGGACCATGATTTCTGATCTGACTCACATAAGAATAATGGGGTTGTATAGAGCTAGATTAGTATTATGGGGAGAGGTGGAACAACATCCCTGATCCTACCTACTAGCACTCCCACTGTGGCTGGAGTTGAAAAGTGCAGGGCACTTTTTCTCGAGAGGTTGCATGATGTTGTGAGGGTAGGCCGAACTCAGTTACTCATGAGGGTAAAATTAGGGGTATGCAATAAGGTGAAAGCCTTATTCCTTAGCATCCAATAGTCTCAAAATAGGGGAAAAAACCGGAGTTAATAAGGTCTCTACATTTGCGCCACTCTTCACAATTCTCAAAGTCAAATGTTTGAAGGGCATGATGCATGGAATCCTTGGAGTACGAAGGTACATCTTGAAGGGCATGGCATGCATGGTATGCATGGCACCCTTATCATTCTTATAAAATTTGAGACAACTATATAAAGGTAAAAGTGATAAATAATCTAAGGGAAAGGTACAAGTAAAAGGTACTTAGAGATTATCATTTAGTAAAACGTTGAAATATATTATGCACTTTGAAAAGAGTAAATTAGTAAAAGAGACAAAATATGATTACTTAGTAACTTGGGGTAAAGTCAAATAAAATTTAATACACCTAGGAAATGAGTTTGAGTCCAAATTGTACATGTTTCAAGTTAGCAAATTAATTAATGGAGAAATTCAAATACAAGAGAGCTCTAATGAAATGAAAAATGGAGGAGAAAACTTTAAGAAACAAGAAAAGTTTAGAAACATTAAGGAGAAAATCTAGGAGACAAGAAAAGCTAAGAAACATTTAGGGGAAAATCTAAGAGACAAGAAAAGTTGGGAAACATCTAGAGGAAAATCTAAGAGACAAGAAAAGGTGGAAAACATCTAGGAGAAACGCTAAGATACAAGAAAAGGTGGGGAATCTTGAATAAAAGCTAAGAAACATCCAAAAATAATTTAAAGAAATTAAGAAAAGTGGATGAGAGAAATAAATTATTGTAAATTTTAATTGAATTTCATGTGCATGGGAAGGTGATAAAAGAAAGGTCTTAAGATAAGTAAAGAGCCTCTGTTTTTTTTACCTATTATTGGATGATCATGGTAACAACCATTTGACCTTTGAACCGTGAGCATTACTATTTGTTAGTTAGACCTATTCCTCATTGCAAATCGATGGACCTTGGAGAAGAAGAGTACCTTTGACATTGGTAAGGTGGTATCTGGATCGTCTTTTCAACAATTGACAAGCTCTGAGAAAGATCAACAAATTCCGGCTAAGATTGACTCGGCTTCAGCAAGTTGACACAATAATCAAGATGCAAGAATCCAATGGTCCAATCGAGTTCATCCGGTGACGGTAACTTCAAATTGACGAGAAGGTTTGTTTGTTAACCGTTGAAAACTTGAAGATAGAGTTGACACCCCTGATCAGGGGATCAAATTTTGCTCAATTTTCAAAGTGATCGGAATGCAACGAAAACAGTGCCATTGCGTCCGTCTCGTCTTCCTGATTCCGGCGGTATATTTACTTTCGCAAACGGAGTCTGTATGGAGGAGATATCGCGATCTGTCCGCTAAGCCAAACAGGCAAAAATTTGGGATGCTGACTGTACCTGTCTGTAAAGTCCGTATGGCCACGTGGCAGGGCCGTACCATCATGATGACGTGGTAGAGGGAAGACATGGTGCATTTGTATTGGTTGTGGTTGTCCAATCGGGTGTTGACACGTGTCAATGGTAGCCAATAATGTGTGGACACGTGGCCCAACCCATTGGCGCCACGTGTCCCTATACGAATGGTTCATATGGTTGCATATATATATAAAATGACATGGGGAGTCCACGGGGTTCGACCCCCGGACCTCACCCACAGTAAAAATCTCTAATGAAACTCCGCTAGCCAACTTACCGTCATTTGTTCCTTGTTAGGAAGGCGGGAAACATTGTATTTAATTTTCATTTGTGTTATATTGGAATGGGGGGTCGGGCCGGGGCTTAGCCCCGACCCGCGGCTCTTTGTAAACATATATATGACCATAGCATATATTAAAACCCAAACATTCGACGTGTGTATTGTATTCCATTTTATATATGTATCAAAGTGTATGCGCGGGAATGGAAACCACAACCCATAGTTCATATATGTAACCCGTGGGTTTTGTATTACATAACCAATGGTTTAAACATGCGCGGGAATTGCACGGTTTTGGGAGTTATACGGTTTACCAACGGTTAAAACGGGTTTAACCACTTTGTAACCAAACGTGCAGTCGCATGAGCAATATGACCAAGAGCCGAGGCGGTTAGGGGCTGGAGGTGCCTTAACCGTCCTACGGTTTGCACCGTTGGCGTGGTTGCGCCCGATGCCAAGTTTTTACGCTTAAATGAGTGTGTGAGCCAGGTTTGAAGGACAAGGGTGCGATTTGTAGAACCAAAGACAACAAAGTTGAAGAGGGAGACTTCAAGGAGGCTATCTTCTTCATTTTTCGACCGATTGAGGTGCCGAAAGAGCCCAGACAGGGGTTTTGGGACGCTGCGGAGCCATTGGAGCAATCGGTTTGTCATTTTGAGCATTGTAAGGCATGTTTTTGAGCACTTTGAGTAATTTAATAATAATGATCCATTGGAAGCTGGACCAGGAGATGTAGCCCGGAGTGGGGTGAACTCCTTTATCAAGTTGCTGTGTTTATGTGCTGATGTTCAATGTTTTATGTTGCTGTCTATGTGTATTTTGCATAAGTAATCCTTAAGTATGTGTTGCAAATTGATCTGGTTGCTTTAAACACATAACATTTCACTTGCAATAATTTTTCAAGTTTTTCAAGTCTTGTTCATTTTTAGATCAAGTTGGTATCAGAGCACTGGGTTTGAAGACTTGATTGTTTGCAAGTTTTGTTTCTGATGCTCACAAGGTTGAAACTCACAAGAGGAGAAGGTCAACTTGTGGAGCCAAGTTCTTATCCGACGAGGAGGAAGCAGTTTCATTCACCGCAAGTTGTAGAGAGACATTCACCAAGCATGGCACATGCAAAAGATCATGAACGTGTTCCAGATGAAGAAGTAGACTTCAGGCAGACTCTCATACAGTTGAGAGATATGATGAAAGTCATAATGGAATGAACCGTGATGTCACAGGGTGAAGGCTCTAACCCTTCAATGCATAAGGGAGGCGGTGGTGACAAGACTCCAGGCAGAGATGGAGGGA
>ML781177.1:384861-398202 GCA_009831015.1 Picea engelmannii | reverse complement strand
CAAGGCCAAGTGGATTGAGGTTGGAAGGGTGAGGGAACTATACCCTCATCTTCACATAGACTGAGATAGTCTTTTGGAGGTCCAAAAGCTTCCCAATGGAGAGGTGTGATCAGGGGATCAAATTTTGCTCAATTTTCAAAGTGATCGGAATGCGACAAAAATAGTGCCATTGCGTCCGTCTCATCTTCTCGATTTCGGCGGTATATTTACTTTCGCAAACAGAGTCCGTATGGAGGAGATATCGTGATCTGTCCGCCAAGCCAAACAGGCAAAAATTTGGGATGTTGACTGTACCTGTCCGTACAGTCCGTATGGCCACGTGGCAGGGTCGTACCATCATGATGACATGGTAGAGGGAAGACGTGGCTCATTTGTATTGGTTGTGGTTGTCCAATCGGGTGTTGACACGTGTCAATGGTATCCAATAATGTGTGGACACGTGGCCCAACCCATTGGCGCCACATGTCCCTATACGACTGGTTCATATGGTTGAATATATATATAAAATGACATGGGGAGTCCGCGGGGTTCGACCCCCGGACCTCCCCCACAATACAAAGCTCTAATGAAACTTCGCTAGCCAACTTACCGTCATTTGTTCCTTGTTAGGAAGGCGGGAAACATTCAGCGCATGTATTGTATTCCATTTTATATATGTATCAAAGTGTATGCGCGGGAATGGAAACCACGACCCATAGTTCATATATGTAACCCGTGGGTTTTGTATTACATAACCAATGGTTTAAACATGCGCGAGAATTGCATGGTTTTGGGAGTTATACGGTTTACCAACGGTTAAAATGGGTTTAACCACTTTGTAACCAAACACGCGGTCGCATGAGCAATATGACCAAGAGCCGAGGCAGTTAGGGGATGGAGGCACCTTAATCGTCCTACGGTTTGCACCATTGGCACGGTTGCGCCCGGTGCCAAGTTTTTATGCTTAAATGAGCGTGTGAGCCAGGTTTGAAGGACAAGGGTGCGATTTGTAGAACCAGAGACAACAAAGTTGAAGAGGGAGACTTCAAGGAGGCTATCTTCTTCATTTTTCGACCGATTGAGGTGCCGAAAGAGCCCAGACAGGGGTTTTGGGACGCTGCAGAGCCATTGGAGCAGTCGGTTTGTCATTTTGAGCATTGTAAGGCATGTTTTTGAGCACTTTGATCAATTTAATAATAATGATCCATTGGAAGCTGGACCAGGAGATGTAGCCCGGAGTGGGGTGAACTCCTTTATCAAGTTGTTGTGTTTATGTGCTGATGTTTTATGTTTTATGCTACTGTCTATGTGTATTTTGCATAAGTAATCCTTAAGTATGTGTTGCAAATTGATCTGGTTGCTTTAAACACATAACATTTCACTTGCAATAATTTTTCAAGTTTTTCAAGTCTTCTTCATTTTTAGATCAACCCCTATACAAATCTCTTTAATAGCTAAGTTGACAATTTCTATCCATCCTATAATCCAGCTAACCCATATGCACCATGAAAATGATTAATAGTGGGAGAGATTTCACATGTTTTAAATCTCTTCGATCAAGCCAAAAGTGCCATGCCCTCTCCAAGGAGGGCCTGTTCCAGATACAATTAATTCCCAATAATCTATTGCACTCTCTCCAAACTTCCCTTATGTAGAGGCAACCCGGAAAAAGGTGCAGAGTTGATTCTTCTTGATTTTTTCATAAATAGAACCAACAAAGCCCCTATTTGTTCCTCTTCTAAATGTTATCCCATGTAGGAGCTTTGTTTTCCATAGCACACCATATAAAGAACCTTATTGTATCCAGACATTTTTGCTTCTAGATATTTTTCCACCACCAGAGCGGCTCTCGCTAAACTATTGCGCCACCTCATGGCCTCTACAAAACTATTGCACCACCTTCGTTGTTGTTGGTGTCTTTGAATACGAGTTACATTGAATGTTTTGTGAGATATAATCACATGTGCACTAAGGAGCAAGATGCGGGCTAGGGACTTGCGCTTGTCGGCTTTAAGTTGATATTGATGAATTTTGAGTTCTTTGCTCTTGTAGTGGACGACTTGCATTGTCTCATCTCATACTGTAAATATGGTTTGTTGGAGGTTGAATTACCCTACAAATTTGGTGTTGACTGGCTTAATCTAGAGGGCCACGAAAGGTTAGGGATGCTAATAGGAAATAACCAGTGGGAAGAGGAATTAGGGTATTTCTCACTCTTTCATAGAACTTTAGGGTTTTGTTACTAAGTGGGGCAGGCTCAAGTACAGAGTCCCAACCATTGTCCAAGAATATGGACTCTTTATTATACATCCCCTGCATGGGATTTCATGTCAAAGGATGTGCCTTTATGTCCAAGGAGAAGGAAGAGTTCTTGGAGGAAGCCTTAGCATAAAGTTTAGGTTCTATTCCATAATTGGATCTGCATACATAGGGTATTCACTCTTTTCTTCTCAATTTGATCTTTTTTGGACTATGGTTGTCGTTTAATAAAATGATTTTTTTATGAATTGAAGAGCTTCATGTCACGGTAATATTGGGGGATTTCTTATTGCCATAGTCATGGTATGATGCACAAGTGCACATATCTATTTGTCATCTATTTTTTATTTATTTCATAGAACTCCAAGGTTTTGATACTAAGTGGGTCGGGCTCAAGTACACAATCCCAACCATTGTCCAAGAAGAGGGATTCATCCTTATACATACCCTGCACGGGCCTTCACATTAGAGATGGAAGAGTTCTTGGAGGAATCCTCAATAAAATTTCTATCTTCTGGGAGAAAGCCTAAGCATAAATTATAGATTGTATTCGAGAGTTGTATCTGCATACATAACATATTTGTTATTTTCTTGTAAATTTGGGCTAAATTTTGGAATTTATAGCTGGCGTTTGATAGATTGAAATTGGAATGTCCCCGACCAAGCTAGGAGGGGAAATTATGTTTTCAGTCCCAAATTTGTTAT
This sequence comes from Picea engelmannii, assembly GCA_009831015.1. Classification (NCBI taxonomy): domain Eukaryota; kingdom Viridiplantae; phylum Streptophyta; class Pinopsida; order Pinales; family Pinaceae; genus Picea; species Picea engelmannii. Next base: position 395,259 of record ML781177.1, on the reverse strand, counting down.
TCCTTCTTATGTGAATGTGTTGTTAACTTCTTACAAATAGTTTGCTCAATTAGGAATATTGTCAAACATATATTATACATCCATTACATAGAAAATAGAGTAGAAAACATGGCATCTTATTATGGATGGAAACTCCCAAAACTAGTACAATGATATTTAACAGTTGTAATCACACCTGAACAATACTTCTAAGCACACAAATATAATGGTTGCCAAGTAGCTACACAATCTACTATAGAAATAATGCAAGAAAACCTAGAATGATGCCAATCCACTATCCCAAGAATTTACAAGCCCTACACTACTCTTTTCCAGTAATATCCACCTTAAAAGTGGCCTTCCAATCCTGGCATAAGCCCCTCACAAACTTGATCTGACAAACTGTTGCAACCCTGAGTCATAGAGGTCCTTGCAGGATGACTTCTAGGCATCTAGCGGGGCCTCACGAGACAACCCTTACTCAAATCGTTGGGGTGTCTCCTCCCAAAGATGCGTGAAAACCCTCCTGGCACCTACAAATCAGATGATCGACCTCCTCCTGAAACTTGTCACAAACACACTACGCAATAAAATATGCCTCCCAACTCTCTCTAGCATGAAACCAAACACCACAATGAACCCCAATGAGAACTTCGAATGAATTCTCCTCTTGTCTAGCTAGGGTGGATATTGCACCACAGAAACCAAACCTGCAGTGGAAGGGTTTTTCCCAAACCCCAACGAAAACATTGGCTACAAGAGCACTCCAATAAGATATCGAATCGTAATTCTAAGGGAAAGGGTTACTATTATATTTATGCTTTCCTTGGATCTTCTAGATCTTTCCCCATTTTGACCAAATCAAATCTTCATTTCCTTCCAATTCCATTTAAGTATAATTATTTATTATATTTAATATCACTTTTAGGAGTCATATAGGTTATTTATTCCTCCTCTGTCATGATCAATTGGAAGGGGACATTACATTCCTCCCTCCCCAAGATTGCTTGTTCTCAAGAAATTCCAGATCAGGGTGTTGTAAGATTTATTCTCCTTCCTAGGTAGCATCGTTTGCAGGAAATCCTCTCCATACAACTAGGTATTCTGGAATGAACCTGCTCCTCAGTCTCCATTCTCTAACATCAACAATCCTCTCAGAAGATAAAACTAATTGTCTTTCCTCATCTAGTGGAGGAAGATCTACCGAAGTGGTGACCTATTTCCTAATGCCTTCTTGAGGCAGGATACATGGAAGGTGTTGGGGATCCTGTTACCCTCTGGTAGCTTCAGCTCGTATTTTTCTTCCCCAACTCTCTTGAACACTCTGTAGGGTCCATAAAAATGAGGCTTTAGATTCTCTACACCACTCTTCTTTAGCAACAACTATCTGTAAGGTTGAAACCTAAGAAATACTAGATCTACAAACTCAAAGCTATGTTCTACCCTGTTCCTATTTGCATATATCTTCTATTGATTCTGAGTGGCCTACAAATTCTCCTTCAGGACCTTCAATATTTCTTGACTTTCCTGCAACCATTCTTTAGTCTTGGGAGCTCGGATCTCCCCAAACGCCAAATCCACAAAAGGTGGAGCGTCATAGCCATATAATTCCCTGAATGGGCTCATCCTGATGGACATTTGATGAGTGGTGTTGAAGTAGTGATCCCATAGATGCAACTACTTTATCTATTCCCACTACTGCCCTAACACATAGGTACTTAGGTACCCATCGATCCATTTGTTCACTATCTCGTCCTACCCGTTTGTCTAGGGGTTATATCTAGTACTAGGTGTCAACTCTGTCTCGGAAATCCTTAAAAGCTCCTGCCAAAACACACTGAGAAACTTGTTATCCCAATCATTAACTATGTTCCTCGGGAGACCATGGAGCCTAAATTCCTCCCTGAAGAATAGATTTTCTACCTGATATGTGTTGTATTATGTAGGAATGGCAAAGAAGTGTGCATGTTTAGTCAATATTTCCACTACCACATAGATATAGTCCCTGCCCTGCACCTTTGGAAATCATGTGTTGAATTCCATGGAAATGTTATCCCACTTCCACTCTGGAATCGCCAATGGCAGAAGTAGTCTTGTCGGATGTGTGAATTTTGACTTGTTTTGATGGAAATTCATGTGCTCCCTCACATGACGAAGTACATCCCCATTGACACCCTTCCATGATAATCTCTCTCTCACCTGCATGTAGGTCTTTAGATACCCCTGGTGCCCTGCTAGTGGTGCGTCATGTACTTCCCTCAAAATATTATCCTTGAGTGTGGACTCAAGGACAAGATAGATCTTTTCATTGGAGTAGATGATGTCATCCACTACCCTGTACCTATCATCTTGAATACTACCCTCCATCAGCTCACAAATGAATGTATTCTTGGAGTATTCCACCAAGAGAATGGACTTCTAGTCTATTGAGATCCCTGTCATGGAGAAGGCTATAGGTCTCCTGGATAAGGCATCAACAACTATATTCATCTTCCCCTTTATATACACAATTTCAAAATCATATTCTTCAACCTTACTCACCCATTTTTGTTTCCTCTCATTCAGGTCCCGCTACTCCAAGAAATATCTCAAGTTGTTGTGGTCAGTCCTCACCACAAGACATCCTCCTACTAAGTATTGTCTGAACTTTTCTAATGCATGCATGATGGCCAACATCACCTTATCATAGAATAGGTATAGCTTCTCATGCTCCCTCATCTTTCTTCTCTTGAAAGTTATCAGATGTCGGTTCTGCATCAATACTGCTCCTATCCCCTCACCAGATGCGTCACACTCCAGGATAAAAGGTTGCATGAAATCTGGGAGTGCTAATACTGAACAAGTGCTCATCACCCTCTTATTTTTTTTGAATGTTACCTGTGCATCCTTTGACCATTGGAACTCCCCCTTCTTGGTAAGGTTTTCTAGTGGTGCAACCAATTGTGAAAATCCTTTCACAAAGCGTGTGTAACAACTGCATATCCTAAAGAATCATTTCAGATTTGTGAGTGACCTGGGGGTGGGCCATTCTAAGATTGTATATATCTTTTCCCGATGCACCTTCACTCCCTCAACACCAATCATGTGCCCCAGGCAAAGGATCTTTGTCAACCCGAACTCGAATTTTTCCTTCTTGGAAAAAAGCGAATGCTCCATCATAATGGTGAGAATCTCGTCCACATGATTTATATGTTCCTCCCACATCATGTTGTAGATTAGAATATCGTCAAAGAACGCCAATGATAATTTCCTCAACAATTTGTTAAATATATGGTTCATGTGTGACTGAAAGGTAGTGGGTGCATTAGTCAACTCGAAGGGAATGACTAGAAAATCATAGTTCCCATAGTGACACTTGAATGTTGTTTTAGGATAACCTCCTCTCTGACTTGAAGCTAGTGGTATCATGATCACAAATCAATCTTTGAGAAGTACATTTCCCCATGTAGTTCTTCGATCAGTTCATCAATCCTTGGTATTGGGTATCATTTTTTTATGGTCTTCTTAATTAGCACCTTGTAGTCTATGCACATCCTCCTAGTGCCAACATTCTTCTTCACCAATAAAACTGATGAAGCGAAAGGACTAGAGCTAGGCCTAATATGCCCCATCTATAACAACTTCTTTATATCCTTCTCTATTTCATCCTTGAATATATTTGGATGCCCTTAGGGGGTGGTGATCATGGGTTTTGACCCCTCTTCTAGTTCAATGACATGCTCAAATCCTTTGTTAGGTGGTCTCCCTTCTAGAAATGGTTCAAGTACTCTCTCATGCTTTCCAAGCAATGCTTGGATATCTATGAGATAATTTTTTTATTCCGATGATGGCTTCTCCATGGTGATCAAGCACTATGTTTCCCAAGTCACATCTCTGTGTCTAAAAAGGGCCTCCATGCATCAATTAGACACGATCCTGGGGGCACTTGTCGACATACATCTCAGCGATATGTTGTCCACCCTTGTCTTGGAACTCCATCCTCATGTCCCGATAATTCATGCGAATGCATCCCAATGAGTACAACCATTGAAATCCTAGAACCATGTGAGTATATGCTAAATCCATGATGTAAACTTCATCAGTCAATGTATAGTTTCCCATTGTTACTTCTAGTCCTCTAATCCTATGAGTACACGTCATGTTGTACCCATCTGCTACTACCACATTGAATCCCTCAAAATCCTCCATAGGGATTTTTCTTTTGGTGACAAGTGCAACCATCAATGAAGTTGTGGGTGGATCCACCATAAACCAATGTTGTAACCCTATGCCCCTGCACAATGCCTCTGACCCTAAAGGTGTATTATTTAGAGACTCATGAAAGTGTGGAAATGGTCACTCCCTTGGATCTAATATGCAATGGTGCATTCTCTATAGCTTGCAATGGTTCACCATTTTCATGTTCAATACTTTCATCATCACTGTCATCCTCCTCATCAGAAACTACCTCAATGTAATGGAATTTACCTTTTCCCATGCATCGATGACCTGGCTCCCACAGATCGTTGCAACTGAAACAAAGTTTCTTCCTCCTTTGTTCTCTTTGAATCTCCTAATCTGTCCTATCCTTCCTTGTCCATGGATTTTGGGAAAACTTTGTCTCCTTACCTCTTTGAGGGATAAAGGGTTTTTTCGGTACCTTCTTATTGACTGCATCCTTAATCTATTGGGATCTCATGATGGCCTCCTACAATGTAGTTGGCCTGAAGGCATTCACCCAAAATATATGTCACCATAATTGTTGAGAAATATTTTCCACCATAATTGCCATCCTCTGAAAATTTGTGATGTATTATTTTGTTGTACCTGTTTGTCTCAACCATGAAAACTCCCTGAAGTGTATCTTAGGGTCCTTCTTATCAGACATGTCCATCAAAATTTGATTGAATTCCACATATGAAGTGATTTTTGCATGGTCGAATGTTAATAGCCCATGGTACCACCATTCGTGAGCTTCTCCTTCCAAGTGAAGGGTGGCATACTTCATTTCTCCTACCTTGGTCATTGGGTTAAGTTAGAGGTAAGTGTCCAACTTATGTACCTAGGGTTTGGTCATGCTCTTTATAGACCCATCGAAGGGTGGTATATTCAACCTTCCTATATTGCACATGAGGTCATGGTTTTGTGGTCTTTGTGCACCTCTATTCCCTTCCCTAGGTCTGTACTTTTGTTTGAGGTTGCAGAAGTCATTATAGGAAACTTTCTCACATATATCTTCATCTATCGTCTTTTACTCCCTGTATGAGGTGTTAATATCAAGCCCCTAATCTAGTTGCTCATGTGCTTCTATAGGCTTCCATATCAGGAAATATGGCAATAAGGGCCTAGGGATATTTAGGCTCCTTCTCTAAGTTGGGGTATGGTTATTGATACTCTCCATATGTATTATGTCACCCCAACAGGATCCATTGGTTCCACCTTGACCCACACCATTTGTATGCCCACACTATCCCACCAACCATGTGAGCACCTCCAGAGTCTGCTGCTGGAACCTTGTTGTATTTTCCTGTCTCTAGGATACCTCATTTTGTTCCTTGACTAGATCTTTTAATATTTGGAGCATAGTCCCTTCATGGTTGTCTCCCATGCTTCCTTATGGCTCTGATTCTCTGTGATTTTCTTATGTTTCTCTTTTCGGTGACTCTTGAGAGGTTTTTACTCCACACCCTTTTCTTCTAGGCATTAACGTAGTTACAAGCTAGCAGAACCACCGAATTTGATACCACTTGTAATATCCCTCAGCCAAACCCAATTGTAAATGTAATATAAGTGTACTTAAGTTGGTGAGCTGTTTTATAAGCTATTATGCTTATGTTTTGGTATTAGGCCAGAACACCTAGATGTTAAAGGCCAATGCGCCTTTTTTGTACATGACTCGTGATTAATATAAAATACATTGCTATGCGTAGATCGACCACGATAAAAGAGATGGGGGACTGAACTTCACCAGTTAGGGAAACAGAGGGCCAAAATTCAAGGGAATATTATATTAATATTTCCTAAAGCATAAAGTATGGATAATTATTTTATCCTAAATTCTAAAGTTGGGGACAAGTGGACCAAAGTAACTTTCGATATGACAAGTGTCAAGTTGGGGACATGCATTCATATCGTGGGGCGACTCAACTCATTTGGTCACTTTTCACGGGGATTATTACTAGCAGCTTGACCATCATTCTCACCATCACTTTCATGATGAGTTTCACGGTGATTCCTTCCATCACTCAGTTATCCAGTCAATGATTCCATGACCATTTTCACTTACGCAATCTGTTATCTTTGAGACATCCATTTCACCATATCTGAGCCTATTCCCATAACCTTTTCTGATTGGTTTACCTGGTTAGCTTGGAGTGAGTTTGAAAAAGCGGGTTGTCAGGCCCGTGATCAATTCTCCGAGTGAGATAATTTTGGGGATTGATTCCCGAAGGTGCTAAACTACAACTACAGTTCTCTGAGACTTCCGATTTGACCTGCTGCTGAAGCCCTGGAAGGGAAGTGGGGTAGCTGAGGGACTATTGAGAAGAGAAGGGGCACACTTCCTTGGGTGGGACAAGCATGTGGGGAATGAGAGGTTGTAGGCTATTAGTAGAGTGAGCACCTGAGATGGAGTCTTTCTTTTTGTCCATGAACCTTAGCCTAGTTAGGAACCCTTTACCCAGGTGGAGTTCATTCACAACTCGGGGGTGAATCACTGTTGAGAGTGATGAACAGTGTAGTCTAAGGCTGGGAGGTTCGTGGACAGTCTGTATGCAGTTGGTGACAATCTTTCCAAGATAAGTACCAATCGTATGACAAAATGATATGTTGCATTGTTATTTACGTTCTTATGTTATGGTTTATCATATAAGTTATTATAATTGCCTGTACGTTTATGGGTATTTTCCTGTATATGTTGCATATCTATGGTTATTGTTATTTCAGTATAAAGTCATATATTACAAAATGTAATTGTTTGTTTATGTTTATGTTTATATGTAAATCTTTCGCAAGAGTGTTGTATGTATATGTTTAAGTTGCATGCAATTTGAAGAGAAAATTTATGTGGCATAGCTCAGTCGATTACTAGGTATGTTACTGTATGTTCCACGGTAAGAGAATGAAAGTGTTTCCTAGAGTAGCATGGCCGATCCTGTTTAAGGATGGGGATGTTACCAACTGGTGTCAGATCATGAGAGATTGCTCTAGAGTGGCATTCCCCGACCTACGGGTGGCTGGGGGAACATTACAAATTGGTATCAGAGCATCAGTTTCAACACTGAGTGTGGATGGGCTAGAGGGGTTTAGTTGAAGCGAATATTCATAGAAGAGTAACTTCGATGTGACCAAAATTCAAGTCACGGAGCATCCATGGAAAATGTTGGCGTGCGCGGTAAATTTTGGAACCGCGCGGAAAAGGTTGGCATGCAAGTGTGCGGGGTAAATTGTGGCACTGTGTGGAAGATTATAATGTGTGGATGCACGCACTAAATTTATCCCTAAGCGATGAGCACACACATAGTAATGTGCACATGGGGTCCATAAGTATTGCTTAACACATAGGAGTTTTGTTGGTACACGCATAGTATAAGTATAAGTTGTCTCGCGATAGTGTATTCAATGGTGCGCATAGATAATTGTGCGTGATGGAACATGTTGAACTTTGACATGGTGCAATGAATAAGGTGAAATGCATGTGGAGTATCGGTGTGCGATACCAAAATTGTGCGCAGTGGATATTAGCGCACAATGCAAAAGCAGTGCGTGCAAGTTGTCGGTGCAACGAAGAAGAAATTCATAGTGGATATAGGTGCACAAAAAAGCGTTTTACCTTGAGATGTTGCTATGCACGATAAATATAAATGTACAGGTCGAAGTTTAGTGTGCGCGAAGTCGCTTGGAAGGCGATGAGTCTGAGTTTAATTTGCATAATATTAGAAGAAAAAGAAACACACAACCGCATCGAAGCATTAATTAAAAATAATTCTGAGTTTTATATTCCTTTGATTCAGACAGATGAAAGTGAAATATAAGCTTACAAGATAAGCATACTATAAAAGAAAACAAGATTCATAACACCACCAGATAGAATTTTGTAATAAACAGTCTAAAATCCGCTTCTATATTTATATAATCATATTAATCACAAAATTACAAAAGGGGGATGACAACAATTATCCAGTTGTAAAAAGGGTCATTTAAGAACAGGCCTATCATCTCTAGTGCTCCTTGCCTCCGCTACCAGCTGTTCAAAAATTCACTGAAACATGCTTAATTTTAGTTGAAGACTCACTTCAGCTTAGCAATATCCTCCTTTAAAGAATCTAACCAGACCGGTTGATTCTCTCCAACACTTTCGGCCACTTCAGCCGTGGATTCCTCCTTCTTCTGCCGCTTTTTCCTTTTCTTCTTAGCGGTTGGCCTGTTGATTATTAAATCCTTCATAGTGGGATTCAACATGACTTCCAACCGCGAGTCTATAGTCAAATCTATGTGGAATTTAGTCGCTAGAATGTGCGCAAGGACCCTTTCCTCCTTATTCATAGGAAAGTCTAGCATGTTTCCCGAATAACCAGTCTCACTCGATTTAGCCTTGTTCATGTATCTTAGGTTGTGGATACTGAAATGATTTTACAGAGAGAAGAAATTCGAGCAGTTTGGAGATTACTTCGGTTATGGATACGCAGATACCTTCATACTTGAGGATTGGTAGTTATAGAATTCCAATTATGAAGCGCAGACGGATTACGTACAAGAGCATTGAGTTTCCATGCCTGGCTAATCCATTTCGAATGATTATCTTTTGAGTTCATTACATGGCGGAATTCAGCTGATGTCACATGGCTGCAAAGTACCGAACGAGTGAAGCGGGGTGATCTGACTAGCCATCCCTCGCTCCATGAGTGGTGGAATTGACATGTTGAGACACATGATACCGCATCTTGGCGAAAGTGGTTTCGACAAACCACCTTCTTGCATAGATGTATCTCTGAAGGCATTGCGCGTCTGTGTTTTCAAGACTTGGGTCTTATCTAGAATTATCATGGTGATAACACCAGGAAATTGGGAGAGATAATTATGATGTATATATTGAACCAAAATGGTGCATATTCTCATGAATTGTTGAATTGTTAGCCTGATAAGTTTCAATGGTTGCACATTTTGCAGAATTAAAAAAAACTATATTAGATTAGACCAGTGTGGAGTCCATAGGAATGGAAGAAGCACAGGGGAATTACAGTCAACAAGATGAGAGCAGAGGGGTGGATGTCCATTTGGGCATTGAAGGAACGAACTCCAACGGACATGGAGAAGAAAGGAATGAAAACATGAATATGGCTGAGACCATTAAGAATTTGTAGAAGGATGTCCAAAGCCATAAAGCTGATAATGAAAGGCTTATGAGAGCCAAAGAGTAGCAGGATGACTTCAACATGAAGTTATTGGAGGGCTTGAACATAATAGAAAAGAAATTTGTTAAGGAGAGTGGCTCAAGAAAATCTAGAAGTCACAAGCCTTCGGATGAGAAAAGAAAAGAAAAAAGTGTTAGTAGACATCACCATCATTCCCCAAGGCATTCCAATAAGAGAGCAAGCAAAAACTCAAGTCTATCCCCTGTTATAAGGTATAATAGGTATGGGGTAGATGAGCTGCAAGGAGAAATGAAAAAAATAAAACCTCCTACATTTGATAGTGAGCACAAGAAGGATGAAGATGCAGAAACATGGTTGTTGGGCATGCGAACGTATTTTCAATTGCATAATTATTTTTCTCATGTAGAAGGTAGAATTTCTATCTATCAACTCAAAGGAAAGGCCTCCATGTGGTGGGATCAACTTGTGCAGGTGCAACACATTGAAGAGAAAAATGTTACTTGGAGGGAATTCAAGAATTATTTTGAGAAGAAGTACTTGAATAAGAGATACTATCACAAGAAAATGAAAGAGTTATTTGAACTCAAGCTTGGAAGTATGACCATAGATGAATATGAGAGAAGGTTGTTGGAACTGTTGAAGTATGTCTCCTTCATCAAGGATGAGACAATCAAAATTCAAAGGTATTTGAGTGGATTGCCATCATTCACCAGTGAAAAAATACAGTATGATGATCCCAAGACATTAGAAGAGAACATAAGGAGAGATAAATTCCTATATGATCAACAGAAAGCAAGGCCATCTTTCCAAAAGGCTTGGGAAGACAATAAGAAATTCAAGATGGATCAAAGGAAGAAGGGAACTAAGCCACCATTATTCAGAAATAATCCACAAGGACAACAAACGCCTAAAGAATCCAGAACGATTGACACAGGGAGTCAAGGGCCAAGGAAGCCACCTATGCAATGTTGGGGTTGTAAAGGAGACCATAGGTTCAATGTAATGATCCCAAGCCATTATGCAAGGATCATCACTGTTTTGGTGTCTTTTTAAAACTTTTTCTGAG
>ML781177.1:345358-370180 GCA_009831015.1 Picea engelmannii | reverse complement strand
ACTCTTAGCAAGATTCATTCATTCTTGAACATATTAAGACAACAACAGGGAAATTGCAAACACTATGCACACCATACATTGGATCAATTTTCCTCTGTTATCTTCATTCAAAATCAAGAAAATGGTTACAGCTAAAATCAAAGAAAAAACTATTGTTCACAAATTCCTACTTGCTCATAATTCTTGTAACCCTCCTTCTGGGCATACGAAAACTCTCTTTATACAAAATATAAACAACTAACTTATATCTAATTGTGGTTACATCGAGACTAGGGTTAAGCTCTCAGGTCGCGCGTGCTCATTTTGTCTCCATGTGTGTGATCTTTCCTCTTTTGGTTTCTATCGCTTCAAAATATTTCAGTAACAACTAACATTCGAGATTCCAAATTGGTCCTCAGGTGTTGATTTGTTCTGCCACATGTACTTGCTGATGATGCTCTTGCATCATACTCCCCTGGACAAAATTTCATGGACTCCTTTCCATGAGCTCCTATACCGACTTTCCATGCTTCTAGATATCAACTTCACTTTCCCAACTGGCATATTCTATTGGGTGTCCCTTCCACTTGACTAGATATTCAAAATAGGTCTTCCTCTTGGTTTTCTTACCAATCCTATGATCAACGATCTTTTCCATCTGTGGTTTTTCTACTATAGGCATTCATTTCTCCCACTGAATCTTCCCTTGATCTATTGATCCCTCTGTGTCATCCTTCTTGTAAGGATACATGTTTGATACATTGAATATGGGAGATATTCCCACATCATCTGGTAGTTCAATCTTATAGGCGTTTCCATCAAACTTCCTCAAGATATTACATGGTCCTATCTTCTTCATATTTCACTTGTTATATGTCCCCCTAGGGAACCTTTCCTTCCTAAGATGTGCTAGAACCTGATCCCCTATTTCAAATTGGAGTTCTCTGCGATGTTGATCAACTCTGTGTTTGTACTCTTGGCTATAATTCTACAACTGCCCTCTGATCTGGTTATGGAGCTTCAACATTTATGTCGCAAAATATTCTTCTCCAACGCTCCTGGTCTCAATTTGTTCCAAGTCTCTCAACTCAGGTACTCCCTTGGGTTGCATTCCATACAATATTTGGAACGGGCTCTTCCCAATGCTCCTGTTTGGTGAGTCTTTGTATGCAAATTCTGCTTGTGGCAGAATCTGATCCCATTGATTATGGTGCTCAGTGACTAGACTCCTGAATAAGTTTCCCAAACTTTTGTTTACCACCTCATTATGCCCATCTATCTAAGGGTGATAAGATGAGCTGAAGGACAAATATGTCCCCAACTGCTTCCACACTATTCTCCAAAAATGACCAACAAATTATGTGTCTCTGTCTGAGACAATGCTTCTAGGTAGGCCGTGAAGTCTCACAACTTCCTTGAAAAACAGGTTTGAAACATGTGTTGCATCACTAGTCTTTTGACATGGGATAAAGTGTGCCATATTGGAAAATCTATCCACCACCACAAATATGGAATCACATCTTCTTTGTGTTCTTGGCAGTTCCAACACAAAATCCATGCTTATTGCATCGCAATGCCTCTCTGGTATGGGCAATGGTTGATACAGTCTAGTGTTCTGTCTTTTACCTTTTCCATGTTGGAATATTCTACATCTATTCACAAATTTTATAACATCTGTTCTCATACCTGGCCAATAGTATGAACTGCTCACTTGTGCAAATGTCTTATCATGTCTAAAATGTCCATCCAATCCTCCACTATGTTTTTCCTTCAAAAGGTTATCCCTCAGTTTTGTCAATAGACTGTCGACGTTTCGGATCCAAATCATGATCCATCTTCAGGCTCATTGTCTTGAAGATGGATCCTGATTTGGATCCAAAACGTCAACAGTCTATTGACAAAACTGTGGCCATTCCGATCAATCATGAAAACCCCAACCACAAAAATATTTTTAATCAGGTTATCCCTCATTGAGCATTTTGGTATGCACAATTGATTTCCCTTAAACAACAATCCCTCTTGAATCATATACTTTGTCCACTGTCTCCTATCTCTCAGCACAGGATTCACGCATGCTTCGTATGCTTCCTTGAAGTCTGAATCATCACTGTACATTTCGTCAAGGCGTTCAAACCCTAAGGTCTTTACCTAAAATTCCTGCAGAGCCAAACATCTCCTGCTCAATGCATCAACAACTTTGTTAGCATTCCCAACAATATGTTTTATGGAAAAAGTAAAATTTTGCATAAACTCAATCCACTTTGCATGCCTCTGATTCAATTTTTCCTGTCTAGTTATGAATTGTAAAGCTTGGTTATCTCTATACAAAACAAATTCTTGTGGGACACAATAATGTCTCCATTTCTTCAGGGCTTGGATTATGGCATAAAACTCCTTGTCATAGGTGGAGTATTTTCTCTTAGTCTCATTCAACTTCTCGCTGAAGTAAGAAATAGGTCTATTGTCTTGGCTCAAAACTCCTTGTCATAGGTGGAGTATTTTCTCTTAGTCTCATTCAACTTCTCGCTGAAGTAAGCAATAGGTCTATATTCCTGGCTCAAAAATCCTCCAATCGCAATGCCACTTGCATCACACCTCACCTGAAATGTCTTCTCAAAATTTGGCAAGACCAAAATTGGTCACTCTGTTATTTTCTCCTTCAGTATATTGAAGCTCTTCTCAACCTCCTCTGTCCATTTAAAAGACTTGTGCCTTTTCTTCACTGTATCCATCATTGGTGCACAAATTCCATTGAAATATCTAATTAGCCTCCTATAGAAACTCACTAATCCATGGAAGCTTCTTACCTCAAACATGCTCCTCGGTGACGACCATTCTTTGATTGCTTTCACCTTCTCTGGATCCATCTTCAGTTCATTTGAAGAGATCACAAAACCCAAGTAAATGAGTTATGTCTTCATAATAGAGGACTTCTTCAGATTTATCAATAGCTTCTCTTGTTGTAGTCTCCTCATCACTAATGTCAGGTGCCTCAAATGCTCCTCTCTAGTCCTACTAAAGATCAATATATCATCTAGATACACAACCACGAACTTGCCAATGAAATATTTTAGTATTAAATTCATTCATCAACCTCATAAAAGTACTCGGGGCATTAGTTAAGCCAAATGGCATAACAAGCCACTCATGCAAACCTTCATTTGTCTTAAAGGATATCTTCCACTCATCACCTTTTCTCATTCTGATCTGGTGATATCCACTTTTCAAATCTATCTTAGAAAAGAAATTTGCTCCACTTAAACAGTCCACCAATCATCTATTCTTGGCAAAAGGAATCTATACATGATATTGATCTTATTGACGACTCTCGAGTCTGTACACATTCTCCATCCTCCATCTTTCTTTGGAATCAACACAGTTGGTACTGCGCATGGACTCAAGCTCTCTCTGACCAAACCCTTGTCTAACAGTTCCCGGACTTGGTTCTTTACCTTCTCATTCTCTCAAGGTGTCAGTCTGTATGCTTCTTTGTTTGGAAGACTTGCTCCTGGTATCAAATCAATATGATGGTTGATACTTCTAATGGGTGGCAATGAGTTAGGTAGCTCATCCACCACTATGTCACAAAAATTATCCAACAATTCTTTAACTTCTTCAGGTAAATCATCCATCGAAGTACTAGTAAGGATGACTCTGGGTTTCCTCACCACATCAAACTACATCTCTTGTTTTTTCTTAACTTCTTTAAGGAGTTCCTTCCCACTCATGAGAAGTATGCTTGTACTGGCTTCCCCTTTCAGTTTCTTCTCCTCTATTGGCAGCAACATGTGTGTTCTACCATTCTTCTCCAAGGTGTATGCATTCTTTCACCCATCATGAATGACATTCCTGTCAAACTACCATGGTCTTCCCAACAAAATATGGCATACATCCATGGGAATTACATCACACACAATTTCATTTCTATATCGTCCTATCTTAAATTCAACCAAGCATTGTTTAGTAACCATTACCTGGTGTCCTTTATACAACCATGATACTTTATATGGCTCTGGGTGTGCATTTGTATCTAGCTCCAATTTATCCACCATCTCTGTGGATACTAAGTTATCAGTGCTCCCACTGTCAATTATCACCTTGCATACTATGTCTTTAGTCTTGCAAGATATCCTAAATAGACTATTCCTCTGTACTGGCTTTTTAACTTCTGCCTCTAGTTTTAAGAGAACCTTCCTCATCATCAACGATGTTCCATCCTCTGCTCCCTCTGCTTCAACATTCTCTCTATGTGCTTCTGAAATGTGAGATTCTCCTCCTTCTTTCTTTTTCTCGGGGCATTCCCAAGACATATGCCTTGTCTTTCCACATGCATAACATCTTATTCCTTCTCTACCTCTTCCTCTATAAGAGTTTCTTCCACCACCCTGTCTTCCTCGGGAACTTCCTCCTCTTTTCGAATGACTGTGTGGAGTTTCATGCTTGTCTTTGGAATTATGCGCCTTGTCATGGGAAACTCCCTTACCTTTGTTCGGGGATGAGATTTTACCTCTACCTCGCTGGCTTTATTTTATGGCCAACTTCTCTTCTGCCTTCAACGAAAACTGATAAGCATCCTCCACTCTCCTTACCGATATCATGCTGAGCTCATCCTAGATTTCGTACCTCAGGCCATTCATATACCTATCAACTTTTTCTTCGTCCCGCTCTCTTTTTCCAACTCTGATGTTCAGCTTGTAGAAGTCCTCTATGTATTCTTTGACTGTCATACCCTTCTGTTTCAGGTTCTGTAGCTTCCTTAATAGATTGATTTGATAATATTTGGGCATGAATTTAGCCTTAAGCTTGGCTACCATTATGTCCCAATTCTATATCTTCTATTTTCCTCTACTTCGCCTCTCAACCTGCAGTTCATCCCACCACAATGTTGCATGTCCTTTAAGCCTGGTGACAGCATGCCTCACCCTTTTCTCCCCATCGACATCTTCATAATTGAAATATTTGTCCATGGACCTTATCCAATCTAGTAGTTCTTCAGCATCCAAATTTCCTTCATACATCAACACCTCTATATTGGCTCTAGCTCCCAATCTAACAGATGCTCTTAGCAAGTGTTATTCAGCAACGTGTTCCCCTGCAGATTATTCGTCTTCTACATCTTCACTCTCTGCATCGTTGCCATATCCAACATCAGGTGCTCTTCTTTGCATTGCTTCCATCGCTTCCAACCTTGCATGAAGTTCTCACATCTCTCTTTCTACAATGCGATTGGATAAAGGTGGCTCCCCTTGTCTCCTTGGTGGCATTGTGTTGATTGCTTCTTACACATAGAGTACAACTTCGAGTTATTTTGTCTCCTTTATCTCCTTTATCTCCTTTATCTCCTTTATCTCCTTCGCCTGAAATCTACAGATGAAAATTAGCTATGATACCACTTGATGCAGACCCCCCCTTCACTCCTAAGGGCTGCACGAGCTCCCGATCTAGGATCGATCAAGAAACTGAGTCTGATTGACTCTCCAGTCTCTCAAGGACCTTCAATCAACTGAATAGGCCCCCTTCTTCTTAAGACCTAGGTTGTATAGAACCCGCGGGCTTCTCCTTAACACTTTTAAAGTTTTAGCGTACTCAAGCATTAGCTCTCCTGGTTAAGCCCCTCCCTCTATGTGGCCAAGGCTATGACTAGTCACCTAATAGAAAGGCACGTCGCGATTTCGCGTTTCGCGACTCTGGGAGTGTTGCTACATCTGTTCCCTCGATAGCCGAAATCGCGATGACCCTAGATCTATGATCCAGATATTTTTTTGATCAATGACTGCGATCAAATTGGTGTTTCGCGTTTCGTGGCTTTGGAAGTCTTTGTGCCTCCGTTCTCCCAATAGCTGAAATTGTGATGGTGTTGGATCGACGGTTCAGATCCTTCCCTTTGATCAACGACTCAGATCAAGTAGTGATTTCGCATTTCATGAGTTCTCACGACTCAAACTTTGACTCCTTCGAGTCATGAGTCAGTGAAACATTGATCTCTCGCCACATGTCCTCCTTGACAACGGACGGTCTCGATGATTTTGGAATGATCAACAACTATGATCTTTTCGCGAGTTCGCACTTTGCTAATCCTCATAAATCTACTCTTTGACCTTTCCACTCTGTGAGTCATCGAAATGTTGATCTCTCACCATGTATCCTCTTTGACAATGGACGACTGCGATGATTTTGTAGTTCCATAACCTTGTTCCTCCTGTGTACTTTCAAATCTTTCACGTTAGCGCACTTTACCTTGACTAGGAAACTACGATCTGTTTGTGCTCAAATTGAATGATTGAGATATTTCCTCCTCTGCACTTGCTCCTCGTTGTTTGGACGCTGATCGGATGGTCTAGATCTTCCCTCTGAGATAAATATTTCTTCAGACTTAGAAGATTTTCAAAATTATTTAAAAGCTTCGACCTTTATCCTTCCTGCGAATCCATTTCTTGGATCTCGTTCGCGCTTCTTGGAAAGTGCTACTCCTCCTGAGATTGATCTCTCCAAAGATTTTGATCTCCCAAGCACTTCTTGCTTTTCTGGGAAATTTTTCAAACTCAGATCCAAAGATTCTTGAAAAGAATCCCTTCTCACCTTCCTGGCGTTCTTCTGCTCTCATCCTTCGACTTCTTTACGGAGTCGCTTTGACTCTTCGTCGAATTCTAGGTCTGTGCACTCTTTGCAACAAATTTTTACATAAGATTCGAGTTCTTGCGACGATTGTGCACTCGTTTAGGAAGTCACTTTATACTTCCTACAAAGAAAATCTTATGCTATTTCTTCTGAGCTTTACGAGTCGAAAAATACCTGTCGATGCACTCCTTGTGGACTGTATGCACACCTTGCACCATCTCACGAAGGAAAGAAATTTAAATTCTTATGCAAGCATTTCAAAGCTACATACACTCTTAGCAAGATTCATTCATTCTTGAACATATTAAGACAACAACAGGGAAATTGCAAACACTATGCACACCATACATTGGATCAATTTTCCTCTGTTATCTTCATTCAAAATCAAGAAAATGGTTACAGCTAAAATCAAAGCAACAACTACTGTTCACAAATTCCTACTTGCTCATAATTCTTGTAACCCTCCTTCTGGGTGTACAAAACCTCTCTTTATACAAAAGAAAAACAACTAACTTCTATCTAATTGTGGTTACATCGAGACTAGGGTTAAGCTCTCAGGTCACATGTGCTCATTTTGTCTCCATGTGTGTGATCTTTCCTCTTTTGGTTTCTATCGCTTCAAAATATTTCAGTAACAAATAGCATTCGAGATTCCAAATTGGTCCTCAGGTGTTGAATTGTTCTGCCATGTGTACTTGCTGATGATGCTCCTGCATCAGTGGGCTCCAGAATTATGCAGCATTGTTAGTATTGATTCCCAAATAGCCTGTTGCGTAGTGCATAATTTTCCCCTCACAGTCTCTTAGAATCACTCCAAAACCCATCGGTTCCGGATTTCCTTTTGAAGCACCATCAAATTTTAGTTTGAAAAAAACTGGGGGAGGAGGGGACCAAGTGCACAGACTACGACCGATATTAGTATTGCATGTATCCTTCTTTCTTGATTCATCGATGAGATTAGTTGTCAGGCCTGTAGGATGTGACATTCCCCAGGATTGCATTTGAGGTCCTCTTGGGTCCAATGCTCAGCTCTAATCGTTTCCCGAATCAGGTTTAAGATTCTTTCCCAAGTTGAGTGAGGGGGGGAGGAAGTGGAGTGAAAAATTATTTTGTTTTGTTCTTTCCAAATTTGTCAAACTGGGAAGCCTGGTATTAGCTACCAGATGCAGTCCAAAATTGGATTTTGGTAGGGGATTGAATCCCAATTTTCCATGGTGCTTATGATGTTGGCTCGGTTTCTATTAGAGTGGTGCATTAGTTATGTTTCCATATCCCAGATGGCCTCACTGTGGCTGAAATGTTTTAGTAAGTGCTCCATTGTCTCTTCCTATTGCTGACAGAGGGGACAGATTGAAGGGCCTACAAACCCTTTGTTTTTGAGGTTGTCCCAAGTGAGTATGTGGTTTTGCAAAATTAGCCAGAGGAAGATCGATACTTTCAACCAGAACTTTGGATTCCATATTTTGCTCCATATGTGCTCCTTTGGTTTCCCTTGGTGATTTTCCTGGAGATGGTATGCTTCTTTGACTGAGAAGTTACATGTTAGGGAATGACCCCATATGAGGATGTTTGGTCCTTCCCTGATGTGTATTTTTCATTGATTTGCACAATCCCTCCAGGTCTGCATGTCCATTTCCACATGAAGGTGTAATTCATGGGGTTCATTTTTCCATTTGCGACAGGGGTGTTGTGGAGCATTTTCCTTCCATAGGACCTTTACGTGTAGGGAATCCCTTGATTGCATTTGTTGATAAAGAGGGTTGAGGTCTTATATGCAGGTTAGTGGAGGTTGTTGCTTCTAGGAGTCTTGCCAGAATAGGGAGTGTTCTCCATTCCTAATATCCCATAAAGCATGCTTATGTATGAGTGTTCTATTGTTCCAAGCCGTGTTCCAAATATTTGATCCCTGAACCTGATCATTGAATCTGATTAGAAGCTCTTCTCTAGTGTTGGGCACATATTTTCTTTTCCAGATTCTTGCCCAGATTTTTGTGGGGCGTTTGAGCCAGTGCCACCAAAATTTCCCCCCTATTAATCGGTTGAGTTTTCCTGGATCTCTGAGGCCCAGTCCCCCTAGATATTTGGGCCTGCGGATTTTATCCCATCCCACCAACGCCCATTTTTTTTCGGATGGTGTCCATGCCACATGAATCTACATTGGAGGTTCCTGATAGTTCTGATGACAGACTGGGGGGATTCTAGAGCAGTGAAGAGGTAAGTTGGCAAAGCTTGGAGAACAGACTTTAGAAGAACCATGTGGGCTGCAAGATTAAGTGATCTAAAGGTCCAATTACTGAGCTTGTTGGAGATGGAAAGCAATAGATTGTCCCAGGAGATGTTACGTGTAGCCTCTCCCATGAGGGGAACACTTAAATAATTTGATGGAAGGGAGCTCTTGGGGATGCCCAGAAGCCAGGAGATGTGGTTATGAATTTCCACTGGGGTATTAAAGAAACAGAGTTGTGACTTATCGAGGTTTAAGGAAGTTTATGAAGCTTCAACAAAGTCTGTGAGGATTATTTTGAGCTTATTATCCTCTAGGGAAGTTGGTGTATTCATCATAAGGGTATCATCAACAAATTGATTGTGGGAGGGGGCTGACTGGAGGTTGTGGAGAGGTAGGCCTTTGAGAGAGCCATCCTCAACCTAGGCTTTGATGTAGCATCCCAAACATTCCACCATTATGACAAACAGGAAGGGGGAGAGGGGATCCCCTTGTCGAATGCCCCGGGAAGGAGAAAAGGGTTGGGAGGGAACTCCATTGATGAGGATAGAGAAGAAGGTTAAGGAAGTGAGCCACATGATCCAGGCCACCTAGATATTATCAAAGCCAAAGGCTTCGAGGAGGGAGCTCAGGTATTGCCATCTTATTCTGTCAAAATATTTGGAGAGGTCGAGCTTGATGAGCATACCTGGGGTTATTGTTGAATTCAACGAATGAATGACCTCATGGGCCAGGATGACACTATCCATGATTTTCCTTCCCTCCACATATCCATGTTGTTCTTTGGAGATGATGTAAGGCAAGATCGGTTTGAGTCGTAGGGAAATAAATTTAGTGATGATTTTGTAGATGACATTGCAAAGTACTATTGACTGAAATTGCTTAGGATGTGTGACCCTTTATTCCTTTGGAATGAGAGTGAAGAATGTGGCATTGAAGGCCGAGAGAACTTGCTCCAAAGTTCTTGATTCCTCAACTACTTGCCAAACTTCTTCCCTGATCAACGAACAACAATAGTGGAAGAAGTTTGTCATGAAGTTGTCCGGCCCATGAGATTTACCTG
Organism: Picea engelmannii; assembly: GCA_009831015.1. NCBI lineage: Eukaryota > Viridiplantae > Streptophyta > Pinopsida > Pinales > Pinaceae > Picea > Picea engelmannii. The sequence continues at coordinate 360,296 of ML781177.1, read as the reverse complement.
GGGGCATCTTTTTGATTGCTTGATCCACTTCCTCTTGAGTGATTGGCCTGGTCAGGGATTCATTTTGTTATTGTGTGACCAAGGAGGGGATGTGCCTAGTGATCTTGAGAATAGTGTGCATTCTTTCTTTGATGGGTTATGTTAGAAGATATTTGTAGTAGTTGGTAAATTCCTCTGTTATGCTTGCATGATCCTGAATGGTGTTACTGTCTTCTAGTTGAGTGATTATGTTTATGTATCTTTTGTGCACCATGGATTTGTGGAAGAACTTGGTGTTCTTTTCACCTTCCTTAAGCCATTGTACTCTGGATTTCTGCCTCCAGATTATTTCTTCTTATTCCTGCCTCTCTTCCATTTCTGCTCTGAGTTGCTCCTCCTCCATCATTAAGGTTGTCATTTTGTCTCCAGTGATAAATATCTTTTGCATTATTTCCAGGCGTTTCTCAATTTCCTACTTCCTTTGTAAAATGTTCCCAAATATGTTCGTGTTCCACCAATCAACCAATTTTGTGAACCCAACAACGTCTTTATAGTGGCTATTCTTCCCATGAATAGATCTTTGTCTTGAGCACTTTGACGCCTGTAAGAATTTGTAATCATACCTTCTTTGGTAGACCATATTACTATGAAGTGAGCCATGAGCGTGTCCACCATGGAAAAGCATTGGTCTATGATGACTATAGTCGAGTTACACAAGATTGCTAGGCCCCCCGCAACCCCATTTGAGTCGGTATGAATGGAGTTACAGGCCCTCCAACAGCGTTGGAATATGTCCTCAGCTTCCTCTCCTGCACATTTTGTTTCTTGTTAAAGGAGAATGTCTGGATTCTCAACACTAATGTTGTCTCGAAGAGTCCTTTTCTTAGATCTTCCATTAATCCCTCTTATATTCCATGTTATGATCTTCATCATGATGAGTTATGAGGTGGATGGAGATACCCTTCTGTGAGTCTCTGGATCTTCCCTGGTTTGAGAATGTAGTTCCCTACCTCCTTAATGAGTTTATGAGCGGATTTGCGGCCTCGTCACTTTCTTTCACGGGAGGTACGTTTGAGCTCAGTGGATGGGTCTAAGGAAATCCCTAATCTTGAGGTGGATCTTGCAGTAGAATCGATGAAAACTTTATGCACCTTTCTGAGTTGTTCTACTGGAATGGTTTGCAGTTCCTTTCTGTTGAAGGCCTCCTCCAGTTTTCTAGATCTATATCCACCAGATCTTGTTTATCAAGTTGCATTGAAGTGCCCCCCCCTCCTCTGGCTTGTCCACATTCTACTGGGATGTTGGGATTGTTTCTTGATGGTTTTCTTTTCATGGTTTCATTTGATGCTTGGCTTTTCCCTTTTCCTTGTCCCGATTGTCTTTTTTGTGTGGATTTCCTACCTCCTCTTCCTCCAGGAGTTGATTAAAAATGTCGAAGGAGTTTCTGGTGGGGATATTCTGAGTGTTTTCTTGAGTTTTTTTTTTCTGGGGGAATGTCTTTTCCTACCGGTGACTGTAGTATAACCTTCCTTTTGCTTCCCCTCTCCTGATTTTGGGTTATGGACATTCAAGGGACAATCATGAAAGAGGTGATTGTGCTCATCGCACTCTCTGCAGTGGAAAGGAATATGCTCATAGTCCATCATTTGATTCCAATCCTCATCTTGATATTCTAGGGTTACTGATCCTAGTAGAGCCTTCGATATGTCCATGTAGACGCAGATTCGATCTTAGGAAGTGTATTTCCTATGCTTTGTGGCTTAAGAATATTTCACATATCTTCCCACAGTGTTCCCTATTCCCATGAGGATTTCCTCTAACCAGAACTCCTACAGTAGGGAATATAATCTTATCCATATCAGTGCCATTGTGAAGTATTCTTTCTCTGGGCTAAAACGGTCTGTCCATAATCTGAGGAATAGCCCAATAGAGTTGTAGAAGTATGGCCCATTATCAAAAATCCTATCCTTATCTTCCAAACTATAGAGGATGATCATGAAAAACCCCTTGGAGCTGAGATGCACTTCGTAGTCTCCCTTGGGGTTCCACCAGTCTTTGATCCATCTCATGAGGTCTCTTTCGGAAGGCCATAGGCCCAAAAACTTTCCAATGAGAGCGTACTCCCTCGTGAACTGGGTGTGTTCACCGACCCTAGTTGAGCTAATGGTGTACCTTGGCAGTTTTTCCGATTAGGGAATGCATCTCCCTGGTTCCCATCCGTGAGATGCCTTTGGATGAGATGTGCTCGACTCAACTTCCATTTCTTTACTGAACCCCTCTTCCTTGGCTAAGAGTTGATCTTGCAAGTGAGGCGATAGCTCAAAGGCAAGTCGCTTCGCCTACAATCCTTCCCTGTCGTTGGCAGCGACATTTTTGTTCATCTTGTGCAATCAGTGGCGTCGTCCTGGTGCAACACGACTACCTTGGGTGTGGCAGTTCCGTCTGTAGGGGGGTCGGTGCATACAGGGCAGGGTTTTCGCAATGATACTACAAATATAATGTATTTTACAAGATTGTAGTAAAAAATAAAATTAAATGAGTATTTGTGTTCCTTTTCCTTTTACAACTTTCTGTCTTTTAATTTATTCCAACACAGTAGATTGCATACTTTGTTTTGAATTTCAATCTTCCTTTACTCTGGTATTTTATGCTAATTTATAGGAAATTATCCTATTGAGTGATTTAATCTCTGACACACTGTGTTTGTTTGGTTACAAAGACAATGCAATTTCTAGCCGAGGAATACGGGGTAAAGTAGATATGGCTAAAACATACCCAGTCCATGATAAGAAAACAGAAAGTGGGTGTGATACGCTCCTCTTTTATAATTTAGTGATGGGTATTTTGTAGTTTGATTTTGATATGATGCAGTGTCAAATGTAGTTATACACATAAAAAAAGCGAGTTTGGGGATACACTTTCTTTATGAGATTTGGGGATACATTTTCTCTATCATAGCATATTACAACTTATCATGGTGGTTGCAAAGTAATTGTCTATCAACTTAATCCCAATATTATTATTAAGCATTGAGAAGATGAAATTGTCAGTGGTTAATAGATATAGGTTAAGCATTGAGAAGATGAAACTTCCAAGTACTAATATAGGTTAAGATAGATCTATGCAATATTTGCAAAACAATTTGCATACTTATTGTTTTTTAAAAAGAAGAAGGTTGTAGACCTTGTTTCTTGATAAATATTGTTTTTTCAGTTTTTAAAATTTAATAAATAGATGTGAAATCTAGCAGATAAAGTCAATAGACACGCTTCTCTAACGTCAATAGACACACTTCAATAAACGTCTAGAATGGGAAAAATGACACCAAAAAAATATGCAGGTTGGTATGTGAGAAATAATATCATTTTTCTAGCTGGACAAGACTGGTTGTTATGGGAGACTTACTAATACTATATTTGAATAGTTGGCTGCAAATTTGTGATTTGTTTCTAGAAACCGATTTGCTTCAAAAATAAAAATTTATCACAAAAGAAAAGTGGCTACCTTGAAACAGAAAAATCTAGTAAATGGTGGCTCTCTGTCCATAATCATAAAAACTGTGAAATAAAATAATAAATTATGGTTTAATCATGGCATTTTCTTTTAACGAAGCCCAAGTTCAAACACATTTGTTTGAACAAATTGTTTTGAGAAACTCAATTGCTTCCCCAAAAGTCGGGTTTTTTTTTCCCTCGGAATGCAGCACGGAATTGGGGTGAAAAGTTTATTTTGTTAAAAAATAAACTTATTTTTGTTAATTTATGACTTCATTCCATGACCAACTTTGCAAAAGCTAATAACAAAATTAAAAGAATTGTTTATATTAATTAATAATAATAATAATAATCTATTTGTTTTCGAGGTAGTTAATGATGGAATGTGTTGTTAAGGCACTTTCTGATGTTAAAGTCATCTGTTAGAAATCTGTCGGGTAATTTTGATGACTTAAATGTTCCTGATTTTAACTACTTAGATGTCCCTAAACAAACAAAACATTTAAACAATATAAGACATAAGAAAATAAAAAAACTAGTTATGTAATTTTAAACAATTACAACTATGACAGAAAATTTTAAATCAAATAAGATTAAAATGTTATATTTAAATTTTTTTATATATAAAGTTAAATTTTCATATTAAAAATACTTAACATTTTAAATATTTATTGTTTAAAAATTTAAGCAATTCCAGCTATGACAGAAAATTTAAATCAAATACAGTTAAAATGTTATATTAAAAATATTTTAAAATTGATTTATACATAAAGTTAAATTTTTTTATTAAGAAATATTTAAAATTTAAAAATTTCCGTTTATTATTTAAAATTTTAAACAATTGCAGTTATGACAAAAGAATTTAAATCAAATATACAAGGGTTACAATGTTATATTAAAAAATATTTAAATTTTAAAAAATTATATATATATATATATATATATATATATTAAAAAAAAATCATTTAATTTAGAACCCGCAAAATCTATTGTCATATGTCTTGCTTTTTGGTATAATAAATCATCTTGCAAAGTTGGAGAGGGCATATTAGCTAGTTATTCTTTGAAAAATTGTAGATGTTGATGATGATGGAATCCCTAGAAAGATTTAAAATGTCGTAAGATAGGTGATAGTTTCACTCATTAGGAACTAAGTCTTATAATATTTTTTCACTTGATGTTGTAGATTGGTTTGTAAGGATGTATGTAACTAAATATTAAATATTATGGTCTTTTTATAATTATTATTTTACAACATATATGTCAGTGTTATCTGAATGCTCAACATTAGTCTCTAAACCATTGAATATACGAATTCTATAAATAACATCTAGCCATGTGCATGCAACTTTCAACAACCCCATGTTACATGTTTTTGCATGCACAATGCTATTTTTTTTATGTGACATGCGCTTGTAACTTGTATAAAAAAAACAAGTATATGTGTGAACAAGTGTTGAAATATAGAAGGGAATAGTGGAGGAATCAATATGATTTTGACTTAGGGACTAGGGCTTAGCTTGTTTTCTTTGTTGGTTCAACATCAATCATCAATTAAGCTCAAGTTCGTGTGGCAGGAACTATGGTCCTATGATTATGATGACTCTGCGTGAAATTGAGCTTGTGAGCCGAGGCCTTTGTATAAGTTGACATGTCCTCTGCTCGGATCTATCTTGGATGGGTGGAATGATCAAAATGTAGATTTTATAGGGCAGTTCATGCATTGTTGAGTAAGTTTGTTCATGAATTTTAAAAAGTGAAAACCTTAATATAAATCTCAGTGAATCATTTTTTTTCTAATCTCTAATTGATGTTGTTAGTACATGTAGAGTTGAAGCATTGGGGTTGAAGGGTACATCACCATTATATTTAGATCCTGCTCTAACTTTTGAAGACCTAGTGAAGTGGATCTGGTGGTCCACTTAATAAGAACAACATGAATATATAACATAATTCCATATTTCCATAATAAATAATATTTATTTACTATTCATTTTACATATTTACTTGACATCATATGAAATACAATACGTGTATATAAATACACATGGGGAACGATAAGCCATGTTCTTTCCAAAGGTCATGACTTATCATTTACATTATAATGCCTATTTACATAATAACAAACATATAACATATTATTAAATAATAAGAAATGCAATATACTAGGTGCATTACAAGTCTTCCCCCCTTAAAAATGCTTTGTCCTCAAAGCATAGTTATAAAAGACTTATCTCTTTCTCTGGCTCGTAATATTGTCTCTTGATTCTTCATTCTTGAGTTAGTGATCATTGATAACCTGAGATGATAGAATCCTTTAAGTGTTGAGAAGAACTGTTGAATCGTAAAGGAGTTTTCCCACCCTAATTTGATCTTATGTGAAGTTGTTCGTTTATAGGGGTCTTGGAAAAAACTTGATGTATTTCGACCCCCCCAATAGCTTCTACTTTGATCACCACTAGTAGTGGAAGTAATATTCTTTGGAATGTCGATCATTTGTTTCAGTTGATACAATGATTGGTTGAAGTATCTACTTTTGTGATTAGGATGTCGATAAGGCATCCTTGCAACTTGATCTTTACTTCTTATACTTGTATCTTTTTATTGATTAACTTTTGGAATTGAGTCTTCTTCGTATCTCTGGCTTGTTTGTACTTAGAAATTTGAATACCTCTTTACATGAGTTGGATTTGCATCCTTTTGAGTTGTAAGGTTGATTGGCTCATTAATTCCTTTATCCATAATTGTGTTGTTTACATCTAAAGATTTCTCTAGTTCCATAGGTTCAATCATTGTCTCTTTATCAACCAATGATTCTTTGTTCATAAGTTGATCTAACTTGTTATGTAGTGACTTATTATCACTCTTTAACTTCTTAATTTGTGTGATTAAACTTCGATTATGAACCCTTAGGCATAAAATTTCTTCCTCGTTATCTAATTTTTTGACTTCACTTATAATATATTGATTCTCTAGATTTTAATATTCATCTTTCATCTTTTTAATTTGTTCAATCAATTTCTAATTAAGGTTCCTTAGGCAGGATATTTCTTCCTCTTTTTTTGGTTAATTTCTCTTTGAAACCTTGATTTTTTTGTTCTGAATTTTGATTCTCTTGTTTCTTGTCTTTTGACTTCCTGATTTTTACTGGTAAATTTTGATTATGATTTTTTAATCTTGATATTTCTTCATCTCGTTCTAGTAAGTCTTTGTCCATTTTTTGTTTTTTGGTTTTTAGTTCTTCAATTTGTGTGATGAGTTCATGATTTCTCTATTTGAAGTAAATATTATTTTTCTTTTTTAACCCATTAAAATATTTCTCCATCTCAATTTCCAACTATAATTTGCTATTGATGTCTTTATAATTTCCTAGTTCGCCTTTTAATATTAGTGATTTCCTTTGTGAGTTATCTTGATACGCTTCCATAATAAATTGTTTCCCACAAATTGGACACAAATGATTGTGATTTTTAAAAATTGTCATATACTCAAACTCCATTTCACAAAAAGGACATTTAGTCCAAAATTTAGATTTATATATTGAATTCATTATTCACGGTTTCCTTTTTTCTTCTCGATTATTCAATATATGTCTCCTTGATAAATATATATTCCTCCTTTGAATAGCTTCAATATTACTTCAGTTTCCTTCCAATTTAATAAAAGGTATTAAGAAACTTTAATAATTCCCTTTATCTTTTAAACCTAGTCACTTTTTTATTTTATTTAAAATAACTTTGTAACTTATGAAAAGTTATCTCTTTCTTTTAATACCATTTCTTACTTTTTATTTATAAATATCATTTACACAAGTTAATTGGGGTTGAATTGATATTACTCCAAAAGACTTATGTCATTGAATTTTTATTTTGGCTTCAACTCCACCAACAATAAAATCCGAATTTACTCTTCCTTCTTCTTTGGAACTTTTTCTTTTAAATTATCCTTCTTCTTTTTTTCCTCATAAAAAAACGTAAATATTATTCATCCGAAGAGAATGAAATTCACATTCTGTATAAAACATGGATTATCCATGTATTTGCATCAACCTGAAGGTTCCAACTAGTGTGACCAAAAGATGCCCTTCAAAACAATACCCTTTTCAAAGGGTGCACTATTGATACATAGTACATATAAGAAGATCTCATAACCTGTATATAACAACTGGTCTGACAGAAAGAGTTTCTTTTGCTGCTGCAAAAGATTAGGTAAGCTTGGTAAAAAAAAAACATTGTTTTACACAATATTCTTGAATTCCATGTAGTGCATGTGAGAGACTAATAAATACTTCATGAATAATCCATAAAAAACTCCTAATCAGGGATATAATCCCCATCCATAAAATGCCTATGAAAATAGACAGAAGTTTTCCCATCTTTTTCTTTGTCTATCTGTCATTTTCCATTATCCATCTATAAGCCTGCTTTAGATAGAGAGTATGCTTCTCAATTCTTTTCCCTGTAAATATGTCGAACACTGATCAAATCAAAAGATTCCATAATTCTGTGAACTTCTTCAAGAAGAGAAAGAAGCTAAAGATTATGGCATTGTCGATATTTTATGACCCAATTTATAACAACCATCGAATCACCCATAACCTATAATTGATTCAACCCCTTTTCTAATGCAAAGAGAAGTAGAAGTTTGAAGGATGTCAGTTCAACAAATTTATTTGTTCCACTTCCAAACCCCATTTTCATCTTAAAGAAGTGAGACTATGATATGAAGAGTATAGCACCCCCCCACACACAAGAGATTATGATTTTGAGAAGTTCCATCGAAAAAAGCCAAAGGCATGGATTTATCAAACTGAATCTCATCCAAAGCCCTTAGAGGATGACCATCTTTTTCTTGGGGAAAAGATGATAGTAAGTTGATTCCTTGTGTTGCAACACGGTCAGGAGTGGATAATGTTTCTCTAAAAATGGCACTTTTCCTTGCCAACCAAGCACCCCAACAAAGTATTAAAGGTAATGCTTTTATATTTCGGTTTGAGGGGATAGAGACCCAAAGTTTCCATGTTTTCTCCATAGAACGGTCGCTCCATTCACATGCCATATGCAAAGGAGAAGAGGCCTCCTTCCAAATCTAGGTGACAAAAGAACAATTTATAAAAAGATGAATGGTCGTCTCACTGTCTGATTTACATAGGGGACACCATCCCGACCCTTCTATTTTCATGTGTTTCATTTTGTCCCAAGTTGGTACCTTATTCGTAAGTAGACACCACATGAAAATTCTTTCTTTTAACAAGAATCAGACTTTCCATGAACTCCTCCACCACCAAAGAGGCTCCCTTAAGTGTTAGGCTATATTTAACTGAATATAGCCTAATTTTGGTGTGTATAAGCCCAAGGGGGCATGTTTCCAAATCAACTCATCTGCGCGATCAATGATTCTGATATGGATAGATTTTAATGAGTGAGTATAGTCTCTCCATAAAGTGGTCACCTCCCCAACCAAACCGAGAGGGGAAATACCAAGCCACTATTGACTCCAAATTGAGGTGTGCTCTTGGTATGAAATATTATTTAGGTGAAAAATACCCTAGGAATGTAAATATTGAATCAAAGTTGGAGGAATTAAATGATATATAGCACTCCCAAGCCAAGGATCGGATCCTATATGCACTTGCATTCCATTCCAAACCCACCATGCAAGGCCTTCACCAATGAATTCAAAATATTTTATTATAGCTTTCCAGAATATGGAGCAGACCGTGCTATCCTTTTTGGGGGTCTTGATCCAGTCCAAAATAGAATTTGGGGTGATATATTTATGTGAGACAACATTTTTCCAGAGGCTATTAGTGGATATTAGTCTCCAAATTGATTTTACTATGAGTGCCTTGGAGAAGAGAAAAAAAAAATTAAACCCCAACCCCCCAAAGCCTTTGGGATAGCCAGAGCCTCCAATTTTACCCAAGGCAAGACATTTTTTTCTTGGGATCCTGCCCACAAAAATTTAAAACATACCCGATGAATATTCTCTAATACCCCCTTTGGGATTGTCAGTGTTTCATGGAAATCTGCACAGGAGACCTAGCTAAAGCATACACAAACAAATATTATCAAGAAAAGGAAGAGAGATACAACATGAAGAATGAGAATCAATGTATATTATGGTCTAATAAATGAGTGAGTGATCTTCACTCCTATAGGAATTGACATCCTATAATTAGGAATGCATGCATAATAGTGATGGTATAAAATTAGAAAGTCTAAAATAGAACTAGTCAATTAACTCCCACTAAACTAGTGTGCCGAAAATAGAAATTTCTCCAACACCCCCCTGAACATCACTATGGAGTAAAAAATGAGTCCCTACTACTAGGACATAGTAGGTACTCATGTACAATGAAACTAATGAATACTGAATAAAAATTAGGAAAGAGGGAAAACCATGTGAGAACAAAACCCCCCTCAAAAGACGATGCATCAAAAGAAGAAAAGGTAGTTACTAGGAAACTGTGTTCTTCACTACGAGACGATCCTGCAAAGTCTGAAACTTCTGCTCAATGAAGGTCTTGGTGAATATGTCGGTAGTCTGTTCAGAGGAAGGATAGAATTTCAAATCAATGATCCTATCATGTACTAAATCTCTGATTAAATTCATGTGGACCTCAATGTGTTTGGTTCATTGTCATTGTACTAGATCTCTGCAAAATTTAAGTGTACTTTGATTATCACACCATATGATAGTCGGACAATGAAACTGGATACCAAGCTCGGTAAGGAAGTGGTGAAGCCAAAGTGTCTGAATGACACAATTGACCACTCCTTTATACTCGGCCTCTGCGGAAGATAAAGATATGGCTAATTTATTCTTACTTGACCAACAAATTGGGCATGACCCCAAACTAAGAGTGTACCTAGATGTGTACTTGTGATCTGTGCTATCACCAGCCCAATCTGAATCTGTGAATCCTATTGTTACAAGGGAAAAACTCTCTATGGCCAGGGTAAACCACAACAGACAGGTATGACTACAGAAATATACTCAATTCCAACATATGTTATATAAACCAATGTGCAAGAGAGATAAGAAAAGGGCCTACCTCATTCCAACGTTTGAAGATGTCCACCGTTGAGCACTTCGACTCAAAACTTTATACCCATGACAAGTTCTCGACAAGCAAATAGAGAAAGAATATAGTGATAATATAAGAGGTTAGCACATTAGATAGCATAATCCATTAATAAACATTACAAACATGCCCATGGATAGTAATCATATATTTTCATGATACCAATAGGACAAGAAAGGAGCATTTCTATTAATAAATGATCAGCATAAGTGATAACATTACAGATCTCTGTGTCGGCACAGTTCGGAACTAAGAAACCAAGTTCCTTCCAACTGGGCCTCCACCACTTCAATCCTCCACTAAAGGCAAGCTCATAGAAGGGAGACAATGAGGTTCTCTAAACAATAGGGAAAGAGCTTCGGGGCTGAACATTGTGTTCAGACTTGAGGAACAAAGGGATACATACTCAATATGAAGTAATTTCTCCAGAGTAACTTTGCTCTCAAAGTTGAATGCTTTCTCCTTTTTTCCATAGCTCGGAATTGTGATCTTATAGCCTTCAAAATGCAACTGAAGGGTCAAGTCAGAATGTTTTTAGTATATGGAAGGCCAAGGATCAGAGATCTCCTATCATGAAATGGAAACCCGACTTCATTTTTGTATTTTCTGGCACAAATCCTGATGTACGCGGGCTGTAGTGGAGCAGCCTGCATACATGCATGTTGTATAGTAGATACGGTGTGTATATGTGGAAAAATATGTATTTTTAGCTCTGGATTCATCAAAAAGGGATGACAAGTCTGCATAGGGAAATGGAAAAAGGCCCTTTGTGTAAGATAGCAATGGTGAGGCAAATATTTCTATAACATATGCCCCCTAATGTGTGAGATTAGAGGAGTATCTGTGATGGCCGAAATACATTATAAATAACCCAGAAGTGGAGTGATGGGAACCCGGTTGGAAAGAGTAGTTGTTTATTACATTATGTGTTGACTTTACATACATGGTTTCCAATAGAATACAATGCAAATCCATGTGGAAAATATACCAAATAAGTGTCCATGGCCATGAATAGGAAAATACAAATGTGGTTATATGACAAAAGATGTCATAATCACGAACAAGGCCCAGTAGAACCAGACTCAAAACCAATCTGAAGGTATCTGTATACAATGGAGTATAATCTGATGTCCCATGATTATTGAAGTCAAATAGGTGATGGTCCAATGAAAAGGAAGCAACAACTCAGGAAAGATGCGGCCACATAGTGATGTCTTCAAGTCTTCTACACTATCCGCCAAGGGTGCAAGTCTACATTATGTGAATAAAGGAGTTGAGGTCAAACACAATGAGACATCGTTTGATTACCGACCATTGAGGTATACCATTAAAAAACGCGAGACAACCTACCAATAATGAAATTAGGTATCAAGGCACTGAGCACATTCCTACAAGTGTGAATAAAAGAGTCGGTGTCGAACGCTTGAGGAATCCATTGATCAGAATGCATTGATGTATTCCCATCTGTCAATGGCGAGAGAGCCTGCCACTAATGACTGCAAGACTCGAGGTACTCATAAAACTATAGGTCCCATATCCAGAATAAATGAGATGAATTCGATGGAAAGAGACCCACTGAAAGGAGATCATTAAGGCATCTCTCATCAGTCAACACGAGGAACAAAGCAGGAGCTTCATAATTTGGTGGAGATCGAATGAAGAACATGTTCACGAACCAACGACCCTGTGCATCTTTTGCGTGTGCCAAATGCAAGCGATACACAAAAAATACCCTTTGAATAGAAGCCAATGATGAAAATTGCTGACAAAGGCGAGGAAACCACCAATAAGGCTAATGGCATCCAAGACACTGCACGAATCCCAAAGTGTGAATAGATGTCTTGTCGTCGAACACAAGGGAAACCACCTAGTCAATGAACAATGATGAAATGTCGACTATTGGGTTCAAGGTGACCTACCAATGATGAAAGTAGGGCCAGGTTGCATGATAAGACCATAATATCATGTGATTCTGAGACAAATTGAGGGTATCGCATGTTGTAGGAAAATATCCCTATGGACAGGTAGATCGCCTCAAAGAGCTAGACTCTTAACTCTAAGACATAAAGTTCTTAACGTGGACACTGACTTCCTTTCAAATCTATTCAAACTAATGCATGAGGAGGAAGGAGAACATAAGTACCTTTTTATCGAAGTTTGTCCCTGCACGCTCCGAGTTGAGCTCCAATCTTTCGCTCCTCGATGAGCCCTGTAGACAAAAAAACAGTACGACCACTTCCTACTCTATTGATATTAGCTTGAAAACAGATCTATCTATCGACGATAAGTTCATGTAAGATCAGACACAAACTAGAAAGAAACAGGCCAAGCGTATCATATTAATGAGAACAATGACAGCAGTAACTTACAATCGTATATGTGAATGCGACAGCTTCGTCAAGTCCCCTTTGTCTAACCCTTGCTCAAAAGATCCACGATCTAAATGATAGCATCTTTGCTGATAACTCTCCTCCAGTTCACTGTGTGTTTCCTATGAGATCATAGGTTTCATGCTAGCAATTCTTCCCCTTTTCACCATCATAGAGCCTACTTATATAGGTTAAGAGAGGATTAACCTCTTGAGGTATATTTAGGGTAGGTTGACGAATTCCATCCTTAGATCAAGGATCTTCTGATTGAACCAAGAATTCGAATGCAAATGCCTTCCAAACTTGAAATATCCTCCCCTTATTCTCCTCAACAAATCAGCCACTGCCCAGATTAGACAGCGCTCCCTCAAAAGGGGCATCAGGGCGTTATAACACTCCCTAGTAGGCTCAAGGGGAGTGCCAGCGCTTCAAATATGGGTAACACTCCTTCAGAGGGGTGATTTGGTGTTATAATGCTCCCCATTACCTTGTGGGGGAGCGCCAGCACTCCTAAGGGTGCCATAGGGGAGAGCTCTCCCTCAAAACCCTAGTTTTAGAGCTCCTTTCAAGTGGCAAAAGATTCTTGAATTCAGTTGATCATTCTCCTTCCTCCAAATCAAGTGTTTGAGGTATTTTGAGTGTCTCCTTAGTCTCGTCATCATGGCAGTATGCTTTGTTTGACATTCACGACACTTGTGAATAACATGCGACACTTGCAATATTGAGGTGTAATAGATTGCCCCCAAAGTATGAAGTTAGAAGATGTGAATTGATAACTGAAATACTTTGTAGATTTTCAAGCAAGGGTATAGACTCGGAGAACCTGACGGAAGATGCACACAAACATCCAACAAATATCATGACATATTTCAAAACCCAAGGCAGGCATACCTATGCTTGGGTTATCAAGACTTGCAAGATATGGCCGCCATAAAATACACTGCGGATCCATAATTGTATTGATAAAAAGGTATAGCCACCGAAGATAAAACGTGGATCTATACTCTGATGACCTGAACCGATCATAGCCATAAAGAATACAAAGTGGATCTACGAGATGACAAGACATAGCCACGACCAATACAAAGTGGATCTATGTGACAATGTATGCATCATTTGTCCAAGAGAAACTCCTTCACAACTTGGGCAAAGTACATATCAAAGTGATCACTCAACCCAGGGTCTTCTTACCAATCCCGATGTGGTACGAATCTAACCATGTGAATAGATGTCCTGATGCCGAACATGGCAGAAACCACTTGATTACTGGTCAATGGTGTGAACCATTAACAAGTGCGAGGGAAATCACCATTAATGTCAATGATTCCCAAGGTACCCTAGTACATTCCAACGAATGTGAATGGATGAGTTGGAGTCAAACATCCGTGGAATCATCCGATCAGAGGTCAATGATGTAAACCTACTGTTGAATGTGAGGAGGCCTGCCATTGAGGCATGCAGGTCCCAAAGCACTAACTGGTTTCTAAGCCTAATTCCTGGATAATGTGCTGAGGTCGACAGGAATAAGCTCATCGAAGGAGGGCCTTGATGTATCCCCCATCAATGACACGAAATGGATATAGAGATGTAATTGGTAGATCAAATGGACATGAACTGACACAGGTTTTGAGACAAGATATTTGGGATGGCTGAATCTAGAGGCGGATACTTCCCTTGAACATTGAGGCACAACAGCAGAAACATGACACAGACCAAAACTTGATAATGCAGTGGATGTTGTGACTTACGTCAGGTGACCCAAAGGAGTGAAAGAAACTCAAAGGATTGGCTTAGTGCAGAGGTTCGGAGGATCATAATGCGTGCAAATGACAAAGTGTTGTGTTCAAGGGCGACTCTAAGAATTAAATGTTCTCAAGAGACTGCTTGGCTTGCTTCTTTCAAATTTTCCCCCATCCAGATAGATGAGTACCTCTTTTTGATTTAATGAGCTCGAGGAGGATAACACATGCTCGATATAACTCACCTTCGGTAAGTTCCTCTTCCTTTGT
>ML781177.1:316661-345308 GCA_009831015.1 Picea engelmannii | reverse complement strand
ACACATGCTCGATATAACTCACCTTCGGTAAGTTCCTCTTCCTTTGTTTAACGAACTGGAAGAAGTAAGGGTTCGATCACGTATGGGTTTGTCGATGTGTGTTTTAGCGAGTCCAAAGACAAAAAACTCAAAGGTTTTTCAGAATTATAGAGTTTGGAAAAACACTTAAAAGAGAACTCTCTCGGTTCCTTTTTTGTACAGTAGTCTAATGAGACCGAAAAAGAGATAAACTATCGCTCGAAAGACGCCCTTTCGAACCTTTTAACGAGTGTGAAAGGAAGCAAGGTCACTCGATGATCTTTTCATATTTAGAGAGTCTGAAAAGAGTTTAAAGATGACTCCATGGGAATTCCTTTTTCGTATGTCCGTGCGGGTCTGAAAAAGAGATAAAAGTCTACCTGGTGCGTTCTCATGTCTTTGAGCTTGAAAACGAACTAAGACTATGCTCGTGAATGTGACAAGGTAAACAAATGATCGGAACTGTTTGGAAACCTGCGATGTCAAAAATGCAATCCAGTGGTTTAGTGAAGCCATTATATTGTCATAGAAACCCATAAATAACTATACCTTATAAAAATGGAAATTTATAAATAGTAATACAAGAAAATTTTCATTTACCATTTCATTTTGCATAAGGAGTTGTAGCAGTGGAGATTCTCACATTGGAGGTGGATCTTGTTTTGCTTGATACCGGAGCTACGGTTGACTGTTTCTCTTTCCGTTTGGACCAGGTAGATCTTCATCTCTCCTTCCTTCAATTACATGGTTTAATATTCATTTTCATATCAGCATTTAATTTAAAAAATGAAGCCCTAAGTTGCCCCAAAAAAGATCAAATCGGCCTCTATTAAACGATGGAAAAAAAGACATTCTTTTTGCAAAAATGTTTTAGAAGGTGATAGCAAATATGCCAACGCCTTAATACCTAAGTGGATGGGTTGCTTTTGTCAAAGAATCTGTAAGAAATTCTCACATATGCTCACACATCCATAAGGGAAATCGTTTTCATTTAAAAACGTTTTATTGTTGTGAGATGGATATTGAATGGCAAAGAGAGGGCGTGATGATTATAAAAGAGGACATGGTTTTTTTAAACAATGTGGGCATTAGATTCCATGTTTTTAAATCGCTTTAAGAAATTGCCAAAATCGCCAAAATATTGAAATAATGAAATTCTTTATTTTTTTGTTTTGTAGGTGATTCCAGCAACCATGATTGAGTGGAAAGAACGAGAGCATGAGATTGATGATTTGGCTACCTTGCGGAGTCCTCGCACGCGGGCTACATTGAGAGCTTGTGGCTTACTAAAATTCTTCAAATTGCAAAAAATGAAGAAGGAGATTTTGTTGCTTGAGAACATGATCGGCTTATGGGATGTCGCGGAGCAAGGATTCCGTTTTGGAACACAACTTCTAACCATAGAGTTGGAAGATGTATATTTCTTGACTGGCCTCTCGAAAAGAGGGGTTCCTATATATTTTTTCGGGCAGAGGGTGCTTCTTGAGCAAGTGGGCATGTATCTGGCACGTCATTGTGTCCCAAGAGCAAGACTGGTAGGGGGTAGAATCCCTATCAAGGATATCCTAGAGTTACCCCTCTGGTCCATTTTGTTTTCCATCATGAGCATGACGGGCAGTACTAGCGCACATCTAGCATCAAGATCGCAGGTGGCTTATGGCGTACAGTGTTTGGAGCCGACACTGTTTAACTGGAGTGCAGGGTTCCTTCGGAATGTGAAGGAACAAGTTTCGTTGTGTAGGATGGGGCAGAGATAGTTTGGATACGGCTCTTTTCTAGTCTCATTTTTCTTGGAGCGCATCCCCCAGATGCAACCTCAGATAGCACTAGCAGTGCGGCCAGTGGACTAACCACGGATGGAGAGGTGGACTAGTCTGTCTCTGAGGCTAGTAGCAGAGTCAGAGTTCCATTTCATCGACGATTTCTTTGCTTGGCTGAGACGACAGTATCTATGGATAGAAGACTTCCCGTATGCTGAGGTGGATTTCTGTGTGAGCATGGATTTGATTCTACCCATGGGGGAAGATTGGGATGCATCGGGTAAGAGACTAAGCAACACCTTTTCTAGTTTTTGTTTTTTAAGTTTTTAATGTATATATATTTTTTTGGGTATGTAGAAGAGTTTTTAAAAGATGTATTTTTTTCAATGTGCATACAAGGGAGCAGTGCGCCCGACCAATATACCGATACCAGGATGTCGTGGGGGTGCTCTGGTTGTAGCAGATCCGGGAGTACCCATGATAGGTCTCTAGGAGGTTGAAAGAAACCTCCAAGGCCTCACGATGGACATTCCTCCTCTATGGAGGGGAGAAGTGCCTTTACATCTGCAGAGGCACACTGTGGGAGTACCAGAGAATGTCAATTCTCTACTGAGACGCATAGTGCACGCAGGAAGATTAGAGTCTCTCTGGTGGTTGTATTTTTGTATGCCTTGTCAAGCGATGTTGTAAGGATGTAAAGACCCAACATTTTACTCTTCTAAATACTTTTTTGATGTAATCAAAACATTTCAGTCACGTTATGTATATATATACAGTTCTGAGTTTTTACAGTGCCAAATGATTTGTACATGATGATGCCTATGATGTGATGTGTTTTAATTTACATGTGATGTACAATTTCTCTTTCCTTAAATCTTATATATGGGCGAGATACAGATCCATGATGTAATTGGCTAACGAATCTGAAACACTATTGAGTTCTCTTGGAATGTGTATATATTCAATGTAATCAAACATTTGTTCAAGACGACGAACTTGTAGGTGGAGACGTAGCAGGATAGGATTACAGATAGCATAGATTTTATTGAGTTGATAGACCACGAGTTGGGAGTCTAAGTAAACAATGATACGCGAGATACCTAGGGAGGAGGCTTGGGTCAAGAGTCTAATGACAGCATGATATTCTTCCATGTTATTAGTCGCTGGTCCTAAGAAAATACCTCCTGAACTCACCACCTCGTCAAATTGGTAAATGACCCATGCTACCGAAGCAATGTTCTGGGTATGTCGACTAGCGCCATCCGCAAACCCGAAAAATATAGGAAAGGAAGACATCATCTGTGCATGAAAACACAAGTACAGTCATGAGTGGCAAAGGTAAAGAATTGAGCATGTGAAAGAAACAGACACACCAAACTAAAATACAATAATGTACAAAGTACACATGCTGGGTGATCTAGGCATAGTACTTTTTAGGGTAAAGCCCGTTCCGGGGCTCTCCTAGGGAAATTCCATAATAATATACTAACTCGTAGGCGCCTTTGTGTAGAACACATCTCACAATGTAAGGGCCATGCCATAGAGGTTCTAACTTACCTGTCCCCAATTTGTCATGAGCTTGGTCATAGACGAGGACTAAGTCTCCTTCTGCAAAAGTCTGGGGATGGACGGATTTGTCGTATTGATTTTTAATCCATTTCTGATGTGCCTCATTAACGAGAGCAACATCACGACATGTTTCATCCAGTTTGGATAGATATAAGAAACATTCTTCTTCAGCAGAAGTATGGGGTAGGAGTTCTACTTTAAGTTTGAGAGATGGAATCTCACACTTGATTGGTAAAATGGATTCGATTCCATACACCAACTGGAAAGGAGTAAATCCAGTTGCAGTTTTCACGGAAGTACGGTAAGCCCAGAGAGCGGAAAAAAGTTGTAGATGCCACAGTGTCTTGTTTTCCCCTACCATGCGTTGAATCATGGTTTTTAGGACTTTGTTGATGGCCTCAACTTGTCCGTTGGCCTGAGGATAGTAAGGGGATGAGTTTTCATGGCGAAAACCCAATTTGACATGCAATTCGCTCATCATCTGGTTCTTAAAGTGTGCACCGTGATTAGTGACAATGGCGTGTGGTACACCAAAATGAGTTATGATATGGTTAAAGAGAAACAGAGTTGCGGTATGACCATCGTTCAGAAAGGTAGGCATAGCCTCAACCAATTTGGTAAAGTATTCGACAACAACGATTATATAACCGTGCCCCCCAGCTTAGGTAGGCTTACATTGCATGAAATCGATACCCCACTTGGCAAAGGGGCCGATGGTGATAATGGGGTGCATCGTAGTAGGGTGGGTGCGTGTCTTCTTGTTAAAGACTTGGCAGGGTGGGAATTTTTTTACTGCCTCAATACAATCTTTGAAAATCAAGGGCCAAAAATAGCCGACACGTAGAATTTTTTGGGCTGTGGCCATCCCAAAAAGGTGACCGCCACAGTCGCCAAGGTGACAATCATTCAAAACGCATTCAGCCTCCTCATGAATCAGACATCGTCGAAGGATAGTGTCAATACCATGGCGATACAAGGTGTCGCCGACGATAAGATAACGACGAGAATGGTGGCGAATACATCGACACTCTTCACGGGAAGTGTTAGGATGAAAGCGTTGGGTTTGGAGGTAAAGGAGGATGTCTCTGTACCAAGGATCAGAGGTGTTGATGAGGAAAAGAGTTTCATCGGGGAGAGAATCTCTAGGTTCGATATCTTCATCAGCACGAGGGAGAGCATAGATAAGCTCCGTAAACACCAGGGACTTTTTTTCTTTGGACTTTGTAAATTCAAGATCGAATTCCTGAAGGATGAAAATCCATTTTGAGTATTTTCCCCCAATCACTTGACGTGTCAGTACGTGGTACATGGGGTTTGAGTCCGCAATCACCATGGTGGTGCTTAGTAAGATGTAATAGCAGAATCTCTGGACAACAATGAAGATTGCCAAAGCTAGTTTCTCTACATGTGAATATCAGAGTTCGGGTCCAAATAGACTCTTGCTCAGGTAATAGATCACATGTTCTTCATCGTTGGGGTCCTCCTAAACTAACACCATCACAATAGTGGAAGTGGAGGCGACTAAGTAAAGGATGTAGTCCTTTGTATACTATGGAGGGTGCAACAAAGGTGTGTGGGTCAAGGCGTGCTTGAGAGCATCAAATGACCATTGAGCAATGTCATCCCAGATGAAAGTGGTGTTTTTCTACAGCAACCGCATTAATCGTTTAGTTATCTCAGCGTAGTTACAGATGAAACGACAAAGGAAGTTTGCTTTGCCTTGCAAACTTTGGAGTTGGATTAAATTGGTAGGTGGGGGTAAGGCTAGAATAGCCTTAATATTTAAGGGGTCCACCCTAATCCCGTCTTTAGAGACAATGAAACCGAGGAGTTGACCAGATTCGACAACAAAAATACACTTATGTGGGTTCAAGCGGATACGGTAGAACCGACATCGAAGAAAAATAGCCCGTAAGTGATCAACGTGATCAGATCGAGTGGGTGAGTGGGCAGGTAATTTGTCAAGGTAAGGCTCTGCAATATGCTTGATATCGTGGAAAGTGTACGACATGGCCCGCTGGAAAGTAGCACCAGCATTTTTGAGACCAAAAGGTAGCTTTCAATAGGCGAAAGTTCCCCATGGGAAGATAAAGGCTGTCTTATGTTGATCAACAGGTAAGATTTCAATCTGGTTATACCCAGAGAATCCATCCATGAAAGAGAATATTATGCTCCCAGCGCAATTATCAATGATTTGGTCGATGAAGGGCATAGGGTAGTTTTCCTTGGGACAAGCTTTGTCGAGATCCCGATAGTCAACACAAACATGGATGGTTCCTTGTTTTTTGGCAACCGGAACAAGGTTGGAGACCCATTCTGTCAAAGGGATAGGATAGATAAAGCCAGATTTTAGAAGTTTCTCAACTTCTTCCTTTATAGCTGCGATTTTCTTGGGATGAACCGGGCAGAGTTTTTGTCGAACAGGTTTCGCGCCAGGGTAAGTCTTGATTTCATGCACGACGATCGAAGGGTCGATCCTTGGCATTTCCTCATAGCTCCAAGCGAAGACATCGCAGAATTATTTAAACAAAGCGGTGTAAGAGACCACTTATTCGGGTGTGCAATTAGCACCAAGGTTAATGTTTTCCATGACACCTTCTTTGATAGAAATATCAATAACGATCGTGGTAGAGATTTTACCCATATTCCCCAGAGAGAGAATCTTGTGTGAGGATAGGAGATTGCGGAGCATCGGTAACATCGGGAGGTAAGACAGAGTGTATGTCTTGGTGGATTTCTTCCAAAGGCGGAAGAAAAGAAGATCGATGATGGTTATCATCCCAAGGTAGATCGTCAATACTAAGAATTTCCATAATAGATTCGTCAGAAGGGAAAATTTGGGAACTGTAATCGATTGCAGATGATAGGGAATCCAACCATGAAGGCATTGAGTAGGCATCAGGTGCCAATAAATGTGGGTTGTCCGGAGAGGGAGAGGCAGATTGAATAGCTATGTATGTAGCCTCGGCTGGGCTAAGTGGCATAGTGTCACCGAGCACATCGAATTCCATAGGACTAGGTACAACCCAAGGATTAGATGATTCCAAGGATTGATAAGGCATAGTCGAGATCATATTGACGGTGGAAATATGATGCGCGGTGGGTGGAAGTGGTGTAGGGAAGGTACCCATGAGGCTAGAATCTTTTAATAAGCCAACACCAACGCTTTCATACGTAACTGGGTGGTCTCCCAAAAAAGGAATGTTGTTGGTGACAGGGGCGCGAGCGTCGGGTGTGCAGAAATCGAGTTGATCGATAGTAACAATTTTTCCTTGATGGGGGAATTGTACACATCGAAACACCGACAAGGCAACGATAGTCATAGCGTAGAACCAACTTCTTCCAAGTAGTAGGTTGTAATCGAGGGGGGCATCGACCACCTCGACATCAACGGTAACAGTTTTTCCGCCCAACTGAATGGCTAAGGATTGTAAAAGTATGTGTGGATGAAAACCTCGCCCATCAAAAGCACGTAACATTGTAGGGGATTTATTAAGGGTAGGTGATTTTAAGCCTTTCCAACAAGCTAAAGAAATGACACAAGTAGAGGCTCCCTCATCCAAGATAGTTCGGTGGATTTGTTGATTGTGAACAACAACATCGATCTGGAAAGCTAGTTGGTGAGAGAGTCGGGGTTGATGATCATCCAGATTAAACATGAGGTTATTTGATGACTCAGGATCGAAAGCATCGATAGCAACTAAGAGCATTCTACGTTGGCTGGGACAGTGTTGTAGAACTTCCAAAGCAGACATAGCACACGGTGCTTGAGCCAAATCTTCAACAATGTTGTAGTTTTGGGCGGCCCGTGAATTAGGGTTGAAGGTAGATTTCTGGATAGTGCTCTTAGGAGGGTGTAAAATGGAGTCAAACTAAGTTTTCTCAATCTGAAGTGGCCCAGATGGAGGGCTAGCAGACGGAGGACTAACGGAAGATGGTAATGGGTCTGGTACGGAACCATTAGTAGTCTTCGGCTTATCAGGTTTAATTGGCGTGTCATATGTCGCAGTGCGAGTGGTCAGATTAATCCCGTTAAACATGTAAATGTGGGTGCTTGTCAAGGCCTCATCATGGGATTGGTTGGAACTGCCCCCTGCAGTGGGGGTTTGAGCAACCAAAGATTGTTGCTGTGGAAAACTCTGAGTAAGCATAGCGGGTTGTGAATTTCCCTTAAAAAGTTTGGCCACTTCATCGCGATGTGGAAAATCTCGAGTGTAGTGATCGTCACCACAAATGAGACATGGGAATTTCAGTTTTCATTGTGGTTGTTTTCCGGCAGCAGGGGTTTGCGGTTGATTTTTTGGTTGTTCGTTGTTATTGTTTTTCTTTGTTTTATTTCTCGCTTTCTTCTTGACCCCAAGTTGTTGTGAAGGGGTCAATTGGAGCGCATTCACCTCAAATACCTGAGTTTGAGGGGGGGTAGAAGAGGGTGCAGTCGGGCTAGGAGAAGCCGTCGAAGCGGGCCGCTGAGTTGTTCCAGTCGACTGGGAAGTAGATTGGGGTTTGACGGAGCCAATAACTCCATTCGCGTGCAAGGCAGATGATGGTTTGGATGGATCATTAGTGGCATGGGTAACATTCAGCATCAACTCATACAGAGTACCAGACTGTGAATAAACCAAGTCTAAGTACTAAGCCCGAGAAATAGCTTCTTCCTCAGTGACTACACCACCCATGGCAACATCACGAGTGATCTGGGGTAACAATGATTTAGTGAACCATTCCACTAATAATTGGTTAGGAATGACCGCTTTGATTAGCCTTCGTCGTCGTCTCCATTCATGAATATGATTAGATATGTGTATGGAGGTTGTCTGACGAAGGGAGGTCAATAGTTCAGTACCTGTCTCGTATCGAATGGGTAGTTAGAAGTGTGTGAGGAAGGACATGGCGAGGGAGTTGAAATCGTGAAAAGAGGCACGTGGTAGTTCAATATACCATTTTGCTGTAGAACCCGTAAGCATTCATTGGAAAAGACACAAATGTATAGAATCATCCATAAGGGAGTTTGATGAACACCACAAATGGAAAGTCATCACATGGTTGTTTGGGTCTTCTCTGAACTTTTCGTCGAATTTTGAGATATCAGAAGGAAGTTTAGCTGGAATAGTTGTCCAAACCGGAGAATGATAAATAGGGTCATTCGTTAATCGAGACAAGTCTGGAAGGTCCAGGGTTGCTAGAAAAGGTAGTTGTCGGTTAACCTGTGGGTAATATTGGTGTGGCATGGGGACACCAGTAGGGCCATACACTAGGTTATGCGGATAATTGTAACTAGTGGGCCCTCTTGTATGAGGTTGGTGTTGAACAGGGTACACATGATTTGAGTTTTTTTGAGAAACATGTGCGAGCGGAGGATAATTGGATGGGTTTTGAGGATTATAATATGGATTTTGTGTTTTTCCATAAGAAGGTTGTTGCGGAGCTTGCGAATTGTGTCCTGCCGAGAACTGTGGGTTTCCTGGAAAAGGGATATTCCACGGATTAGGTGTGGAAGACACATTTTGTCCATACGGTTGGTGGTAGGCTCCAGATTGAGGCTGCCCCCCAGCATGAGGGTGCCCTCCAAATGGAAGTTGTCCTCCGGTGGGAGGATGCCCCCCAGCTTGAGGTAGAGTTCCCAGAATTTGAGAACCAGATGTAAATGACCGACCGGTACCGCATGAATGGATTGAGATCACCAAGATTGGTCCCTCCAGGTTGTTGGATAGGTATCAAACCTCCCAACATAACTTGGGTAGTAGTGGCAGTGGAAAAATTCAGTGCTCTGTACCCAAAAGGGAGTGATGATGTAGGTCTTGGTGTTACTGGTGTGCCAATTACAACTTGGCTAACCACCGCATTACCGGCAGGAATATTCGAAATGTGAGGGACCATTGTAGAATGGGCCATCTGGAGAGGAAAAATAGACCTTGGGCCAACGGACGATGTGTTCGGACTAGCGGACAGTGTGGCCGTAAAAACGGTAGTACCGGTAAAATGGTTTAAGGGTACGGTGTAGGTGATAGGTGCATTAGCACCCATCCCTGTTCTATAAAGATCTCGCACCATGCGCGACAGACTTCGAACAATGTCTAGGGTCCAAAAGGGGTCATCGACTAAAGGGTTTGAACGAGACCCAGTCGGAATGTCAGAAGAATTGACGATGACAAATTCACCAACTGAATTCAGTTGGAGGACACGTCGTTCATATCCCTCCAGAATGCAGAAAGCTTCTGGAGACTCTGAAACAATTCGAAAATTCTCTAAAGGAGTGGGAACTTCTTCTTGCGAAGTTGTAGTGTCTTTAACCTCTCTCTATTGAGGAGATTCCTCCGTAGAATGAGGGGGTAAAGGGGTGTTCCCTTCCATATTTTCTGGAGGAAGTCCCTGTAGCCTCTGCGAACGACGTGGAGGGTCGATGTTGGCGAAAAAGATCTATGGCCAACTACCGAAAAGAAACAACATACGCTAATAGAATATAAGAATCAAAACCAAGCAAACAGGGCCTTCTCTCGATGACCTTACTAGTTGGTGATGAAATCCAACGTCGCGTGATCAAGTTAAGAAGGGGCGAGGATATGGTGGAACAATTACAATGGCAACCTGCTTAACAGACTTACGCCTTGGTGCAAGCTTCCACGTAGTAATTGTGGATTTATCCTCCAAGGAGCCCGAGTAAGTTTGACCAATGTCTGCTCCAGGTACAGTGAGACTTCCCTTCACTGTCACCTTGTGTAAGACCCTAAATATTATGGCCACTAAGGTTACCAACTCGCAGTCATCCCCTGGGCGGGTACAGTCGACAGTCCGATCCGAACGTATGGCCAGGGTATCTATCCTGAAATCAACTTGAAAAGCTTCCACTTAGTAATTGTGGATTTACCTTTAGGCGATCCCCATAATACGATCTGACCACTATAGTCAGTCAAACCACAGAGGGATAATCTCCATATCTCTCCCGAATGCGACCTCGTGCGTAACCCCTGTGTGAGAGGGGGATCCCAGGCAGACTTATACGACAATTGGATTTGACTCTCCCTAATTCAGGATGCTAATGTTTGTTTTGGAAACTTTGGAGAGTTATGCTCACAACCTAATCCAAAGTACTAAGCCTAGTCTACTGTTGGTGGAGGATCCTAGAAAAGAAAAATTTCTAGATAATTTTTAATTAGCATTCATTTTATAGTTGTTCTTTACTCAAAAGGGGTGCATGGAAGTGAAACGGATGGAATTATGACTCAGTCCCCAAAAATGCATCAAAGATGATAAGCAGTCATTTCTTTTCGATGAACATCTATATAAGGGAGAGAAAGAGAGTTCTTTTCACTAACAAGCACTAATAAGGAATGTCCTCGAACAAATTTTCTTCAATCAAATCCGATGTGGTGCTAAAACTTTTTTGAAATACCTTCTAATATGCAAAATCAATCATGAAGATGTCTCTTTATTGTTTGTATGTGAATAATGATTAATTCAAAACAATGCTCATCTTTCTAATTATCTTTTGGGATCAATGAAAATCAGACCAACACAAGCAGGTTTCGTACAAAAATACACCCTCTCGTTGCGATAAAAAACAAGAAGCAAAATAAAAGAAAAAAAATCAAAGAAAAATCAATAACTTTGCACCGAAAGAAATGTCGAAGAACAATGACCTTAACTAAAACCAAATGAAAAGATCTATAGGCTTCTGATGTCCTTCACCAGAGTTTCTTGCTCAGTCAAAAAGGAGAGAAAGACAATGCATGGGTTTCAAAACTCCAAACAACAAAAAAACTCAAACACAATAGTGAAGAAGGCTACAAAATCTAAACAACAAGGTGTTTGTTCTTCAAAAATAAAGATGTCAAAGTTGAAAAGGAAGAAGCATTGACACACAAAGAGGCTCAGCAGGTGAAACACGGAGATTAGACCCTGGAAAGAGCAATTCTGGAAAGTTTTTTGGCCAAAAGAGGGATGGCACTCTGTTATAAAGGGAAAGGGGCATTATAGCACTCTGTGTAAGGCACTCAGGGAGCACTGGTGCTCTGTTAACACAGGCACAGGGGCGCTAGGTTCAAAAGGCTCCTAAAAATGTCAAAAAATCCAAAAATTGCAGTCTAATCTCGGCAATCAAGCTGAGTGTTATGGGGTAGGGAGTCAATCAGCTCATGAAATCAATCAAAAAGGGGTGAACCAGGTCTGAAAACAATCAATGGGTATGGGTAATACAAGGTATATGAGGAGAAATCAAAACAAAAAGTTTCGATTCGAGGACTCCCCAGTGGAGTCACCAGTTTCTGTTGTAGGAAAATCTCCCTGCGGACAGGTAGATCGCCTCAAAGAGCTAGACTCTTAACTCTAAGACAAAAAGTGCTTAACATGGACACTGACTTCCTTTCAAATATATACAAACTAATTCATGAGGAGGAAGGAGAACAGAAGTACCTTTTTATCGACGTTTGTCCCTGGACGCTTCGAGTTGAGCTCCAATCTTTTTCTCCTCGATGAGCCCTGTAGACAAAACAATAGTACGACCACTTCCTACTCTATTGATATTAGCTTGAAAACAGATCTATCTATCAACAATAATTTCATGTAAGATCAGACACAAACTAGAAATAAATAGGCCAAGCGTGTCATATTAATGACAACAATGACAGCAGTAACTTACAATCGTAGATGCAAATGCGACAGCTTCGTCAAGTCCCCTTTGTCTAACCCTTGCTCAAAATATCCACGATCTGAATGATATCAGCTTCGTTGATAACTCTCCTCTAGTTCACTGTGTGTTTCCTATGAGATCATAGGTTTCATGCTAGCAATTCTTCCCATTTTCACCATCATAGAGCTTGCTTATATAGGTTAAGAGAGGCTTAACCTCTTGAGGTATCTTTAGAGTAGGTTGAGGAATTCCCTCCTTATATCAGGGATATTCTGATTGAACCAAGAATTTGAATGCAACTGCCTTCCAAACTTGAAAGATACTCCCCTTATTCTCCTCAACAAATCAACCACTGCCCAGATTAGACAGTGCTCCCTCAAAAGGGGCATCAGGGTGCTATAACGCTCCCTAGTAGGCTCAAGGGGAGTGCCAACACTTCAAATATGGGTAGCTCTCCTTTAGAGGGGTGATTTGGTGTTATAACGCTCCCCGGTACCTTGTGGGGGAGCGCTAACACTCCTAAGGGTGCCATAGGGGAGCGCTCTCCCTCAAAACCCTAGTTTTATAGCTCCTTTCAGGTGGCAAAAGATTCTTGACTTCAGTTGATCATTATCCTTCCTCCAAATCAAGTGTCTGAGGTATTCTGAGTGTCTCCTTAGTGTCGTCATCATGGAAGTATGCTTTGTTTGACATTCGTGACACTTGTGAATAACATGCGACACTTGCGATAGTTGTGAGAAACTTGTGACACTTGCGAAACTTATCAAAGCAAGCAATATTGAGGTGTAACATCGTCGACATGCAAAGTCAATATTTCTGAGGAATGGCCAACATAGGTTGATAGAATTCCTTTGAACAAGAGCACGAGATATATGGTAGACTACGACAACATAGACTCAATGATGTAACTATTAGATGCAGGAGGCATCAATAATGTTCTCTATAGGGACTGTAAGAGTAACCAATCGGTAGAGAAAACTCTGTAACGAGATCAGCTTCCTAAGGCCATGATAAACCCAAAATTATGATGACACAAGGAATCAATAACTTTATGCTTTGTTCAAAGGCGACACAACTACTGCCAAATATAATATAGTACTCCCTTCCATTCCGCCCGTATGTCTCAGAATATGAAGGGCTCTTGGGAGATCTCCATGCTCATGGTATCTCAGTAGTAGATGGACACAAATGAGTAAGGTGACTTCCTTCACAAGTCCTACAAAGGAATTTAGGTTTACGTCTGAGACATATAGGCTTCTCGATACCCCCAGCGTTGTTTACAATGGTTGGTGGCATGCTCTCATCATGACTGGAAGAGGTAAGAGAGTCTTCTCTTATATGATGAATAGAGGTTGGAGATGTGACACAGATGTGATTTGGGATGAACAGGATGGTGCCCCCAACATAATTGGTATAGGTTGGGTACGAGTTGTCGACATAATTTGTAGAAAATGTTGACCCATCTCTGACGTGACTGGCAGAGGTTGGTGATGGAGCACCAATATGACTGAAAGTGACTGGGCTAGTGGTAGATTGTGGCATTTGATGCCAAGGTCTGGGGAAAGATTGGTTTTGAAATATTGCAGGCCAGGAAGGATCCTGGTGTATCTCCTATCCCTACTCAGAAAGGTGGTGGCCTATGCCAAAATGGTCCAAAGAGGTTTGGATGGGCATCATCACCGAGGTCTGCGAAGATATGGAGGTAGGATAAGAATTATTCGAGTGATGATATATGTTTCCCCCTTGTGAAGGGGTCCCATAAAGAGGGTAGCCCGAATTGTAAAATTGATTCTCCCCATATGAAATACCTGGGGGTACTTGAGGGCCTGTCATGGAAAAAGTGTTCAACAGAACTGGCATAGCAGATGAAAGATACATGGATGGGGTGTAATAAGTGGGATAAGTACCCATCTGAGCATTGGCTCCTGGAAGAGCATAGCTAGCATTGGATCCATAAGGGGGGAGATTCCAACCTCCCATGGGGACAAGACTCATATCAAATGAATAAGTAGGCATCGAAGCCATGGTGCCCCTGGATCCAATGCTAGGATTCATATACGTGGGCCAAGGAGAGGATTACACGGGTGAATTCATATCAACAGAAAAATGACTAGAGACCCAAGGTGCAGACTGAGTGTTATAGTTCTATATACCATTGTGAAAAGCAGAAGGATCCATCCCCATGAAATGAGTAGGTATCATGGGATGGGTAGCAGTAAATGAGGGAGCAAAAGAAACTCCACTATCCATGATGATGAAACCCAAAAGAGACTCCTAAGGCCAACTAGTAGTCAAAGAGCATACCAAAAAGTCAAACAACCAATATGCACACAAACAGGCTAAAGTTCCTAAGTGGCCTCCCTCGTTAAAGAAGGTATGTCTCATCCAAGAAGGACCTGAGACTCCCCGCTAAAGTTTGGAGGTAACATAATCAGTTATAGGGACCCAAGTGGGCTTAAAAACCAGTCGGTCAGATCCCCCCGGAGAGGTAATCTTCCATAAAGGTTGTGTGTTGTCTGACCCCTATCTAACCTAGGGTACAAGAAGAATAACCCCTGCAATTAACCTATGAGATACCTAAGTCAAGAAACTAATAAACCACTATATAAGAAATGCACAGGCGAGCAGTCGTAAGTTTGGATTACCGTATGGGCAGGGTAGCAAAGCCCGAAACCTTGAAAGCACGACCTCTCACAGAGGTATGGGTACTATCAAGATCCCCAAATACAAATAAATCCACAAAAATATCTTTGACGCTAGGCGAGTATCCGGGGTTATCCCTTCAACTAACTTCGTGCGACCTTGTGATTAACTCCGGTGTGAGTGGAGCCTCCTGATATTACCAATTATACAATGGACTTCTCAACTCCCTGTCTCAGACACATATGTTGATCTAATTGCCTTGGAGAATTTTACTCATAGAATCCTATTCCAAGGCACTAAATCCTAGACTAGTTTGTGCACCCTAAAAAATAAAATCGTGACTAATCAATTTTAGTTTAAAGCGTAAATTTTATTGGCCGTGATTACTCAAAAGGGTATGGAAGTGAAACTCATGATATTATGACTCTGCAAGAAAATAAATATAAATATAATGCAAAGTCTAATTTTAACTTTTCAATGAATGATATGCGTATAAAAAATAGTGCAATTTTCAATTTCAACTCTGCAATTCATAAGTAAAAAGCAATCCTTCACTAAATTCACTAAGCTAATGATAAAGATTTAGAAGGCAAAAATGCCAAGCAATGTAAAACGCCTATTTTTTTTTGTATTTTCAATATACCAAAAATAAAATGCATGGACTGATAAGCAACCTGATATATAAATTCTACTGTGTATAAACAGAATAACTCAAGCAGAATACCAAGCAGCCAAGAAAACAACTTAGAGTTCAAGGACAAATAAAAAATGAAAAACAATGAGAAAGAATCCACCCAAAAATTCAACTCCAAACAGGTTTCCTGTCAACCCAGAGAATCTTAATAGGCACTACAAAGACCTAAGAAGGCTCAACAACTATGAAATCCCACCCAACAATCACAAAACCAAGAAAACAGGCAAGGAAAAGTGGTATACGCAGTTGTTCAGGCAAAAAGTGCATATATACACAGCTTGCATTGAGACAACACTCATGCATACGAGACTTTCAAGGCCAAAGGCACGTATAGGCTTTAAAACAAGGCCAGGCAAGGGAAAAAGGTTGAAGACTTAGACCCAGAGTGAAGAGAATCTGTCAAGCAATGATACGACAAGAAACAAAAAGGAAAAAGAGCAATGCAAGGAGAAAAAGTACTTCAACCCTTAGAAAGAATATCTCTCCCCAGTGGAGTCGCCAATTATGTTACGAGGTAAAAACTCTCTATGGCCAGGGTAGACCACAACAGATAGGTATGACTGCATAAATCTACTCAATTCCAACATATGTTATATAAACCAATGTGCAAGCGTGATAAGAAAAGGGCCTACCTCGTTCCAACGTTTAAAGATATCCATCGTTGAGCACTTCGACTCAAAACTTTATACCTGCGACAAGTTCTCGACAAGCAAATAGAGCAAGCATATAGTGATAATATAAAAGGTTAGCACATAAGATAGCATAATCCATTAATAAACATTACAAACATGCCCATGGATAATAATAATGTATTTGCATGATACCAATAGGACGGGAAAGGAGTATTTCTATTAATAAATGATCAACAGAAGTGATAACATTACAGAATTCCGTGTCAGCACAGTTTGGAACCAAGAAACCAAGTTCCTTCCAACTGGGCCTCCACCACTTCAATCCTCCACCAAAGGCAAGCTCATAGAAGGGAGACAAGGAGGTTCTCTCAACAATAGGGAAATAGCTTGGGGTTTGAACATTGTGTTCAGACTTGAGGAACAAAGGGATGCAGACTCAATATGAAGTAATTTCTTCAGAGTAACTTTGCTCTCAAAGTTGAATTCTTTCTCATTTTTTCCATAGCTCGGAATTGTGCTCTTATAGCCTTAAAAATGAAACTAAAGGGCCAAATCGAAATGTTTCTAGTATATGGAAGGCCAAGGATTAGAGATCTCCTATCGTGACATGGAAACCTGACTTCATTTTTGTATTTTTTGGCACAAATCCTGATGTACATGGGTTGTAGTGGAGAAGCCTGCGTATACTCATGTTGTATAGTAGATAGGGTGCATATATGTGGAAAAATATGTATTTTTAGCTCTAAATTCATCAGAAAGGGATGACAAGTCTGCATAGGGAAATGGAAAAAGGCCCTCTATGCAATATAGCAATTGTGAGGCAAATATTCCTATAACACCTATGAGATATAATGCACAACCAACTGCATAGTGAATCCCATAACTCATGGTGCCCTGAACATATCTGAGGATGCGCTTGGAAGCCTTCCAGTGTAGATCATGGGGTTCCTACATGTATCTAGAAACTTCTCCTACTGGATATGAGATATCTGGATGGGTGTGGGTGAGATACAAAAGACTCCCCACCAACTGTCGATACAAAGTGGTGTCCACTAATGGTGTATCCACGCCATCCTCAAGTTTGATCCTAGATAAGAAGGGTGTAGGTGCAGATTTACAGTCTTTCATCTGGAATCTATCCATAAGATCCTTGACATACTTAAACTGAGAAAGTTTGATGTCGGAAGCATCCTGATTGATCTCAAGACCAAGAAAAAAGTGTAGTGGACCCATGTTCGTCATAGAGAACCTGTCATGCAAAATATCTTTGACCAAAGCAATGGATGAAGTAGAGCTATCAGTGATCAAAAGATCATCAACATAAAGTACTAAAATCACCATAGAGTTAGTAGTCCTCAGCATGCACACATTGGAATGAGATCTACATCTAACAAAGTCATGTGAAATCAAGTAAGAAACCATCTTTGCATACCATGCTCTAGGTGCTTGCTTCAGATCATAGGGAGACTTCTTCAGTTTGCATACTAGAGATGATTTTTGAATGAACCCCTGTGGTTGCTCCATGTATATATCCTATGAAAGGTCACCATGAAGAAAATCATTCTTCACATCCATCTGGTGAACTTCCCATCCTTTGGTTGTTGCAATGGCTAGATCCAAGTGAATGGAGTCCATATTTGCTACAAGAGAAAATGTCTCATCATAATCTATCCCATGAATCTGTTGAAATCCTTTTGAAACTAATCTGGCCTTGTACATGCTCACCTGACCATCTGTTGCTTTTTTGGTCCCATAGACCCATTTGCATCTAACAAGTTTCCTACCTGGTGGAAGTGGAACCAGATCCCAAGTTTAATTTTCTAGGAGTGAGTCATGCTCCTTCTGCATGGAAGCTTCCCATAGTGGATTTCCAACGGCCTCATTGTAGGTATGTGGATCAGAAGATTGAACCATATAGAAATGCATGGGAATCATTGGTTCAAAAGATGAAAGTATATGAGAAGGATCCACATGCTGAGATCAATTCCTCCCAAATCCAATGGATCCCTTGCAAGGTTGTTTGTTGCCTGAACTATGGATTGTGCCCACTTGGGCATTTGTTGAATCTCTGACGTTGGCTCCTCACTTGGTTGTACTACCTACTCATATGCATGTACAGAATCCTTTGAATCTATGTATGAATATGTAGCATTTGAGTGTGTGGAATAATCATCTCTGATGTCTGGAACTGATGGAAGCACAAGAGTATCTACATGTTTCACTAGAGGTGCGTGCAAAGGACTCTCCTCAAACTGAACATTGCACTCAATGATGAGTCGGTATGTAGAGGGATCAATCAATATTTACCCCTTCACATCATCTGGATATCTCACAAAGATGCAAGGTGTTCTCTATGGATCTAAGGATTTCCTCTTTTCAGAAGGAATATGGGCCCATGCTCTAGATCCAAAGATGCGAAAGTGTGTGGCATCTGGTTTGTCACATGTCCAAGCCTCAAAAGGTGTTGTATCCTCAACATATTTGTGAAGTGATCTTTTATGTATGTAATCAACACATTTTAGTGCCTTAGCCCAAATATTGGAAGGAAGTGATCTTGCATACAACATGCAACTGGTCATCTCCTTGAGAGACGTGTTCTTCCTTTCAACAACTCCATTCTACTATGGAGTGTATGGAACTGTGTGCTACAACTGGATACTAGCTTCATGACAAAGATTCTGAACATATTTGTTGATATACTCCCCCCCATTGTCTGTACGAAAGATTTTTATTTTCTTCCTAGTTTGTGTCTCTACTAGAGCTTTGAAGTCTTTGAGATGCTCAAAAACTTTAGAATTTTGTTTGAGAAAATAAACCCAAGTATAGCGTGAGTAATCATCAATAAATGTAAGAACATACATTTCTTTTCTGATGGAAGGATGTGGAAAGGGACCCATGAGATCACTGTGAACAAGATCAAAGGAAGAGGAGGCTCTCCTTTCCTTCCCCTTTTCAAATTTCTCTTCAGGATGCTTGCCAAGAATGCATCCTTCACAAACCCCTTTAAAAAATTGAATGTATGGCAAGCCTTTGATCATTTCTTGCTTGGAAATTCATTGCATGTACCTAAAGTTTAAATGACCAAATCTCTCATGCCATACTCTACTACTATCATTAACATGCGTAAGTAGAAAATAGGAGTCATAGTCAATAAACTTAGTGAACTTATACAAGCGTGATTTGTGATATACCTCACCAACTGCAATAATGGAATTGCCATGCATGTCGAGTAAAGTAACTGAATTTGATGTAAATTCAACCCTTTTACCTATTTGAGTCATCTGATAAACTGAGAGAAGATTTATATAAAGCTTTGGGACATGTAAGACATTCTCAAAACTTCCATTAGGGAGTTACACTCTTCCCTCTCCTGCAACTGGTATTGGAGTATCATCCCCCATGAGAATAGGAGGTCCAGAGCATGAAATCAAAGAAGAAGAAACTTCCTCTTTAGTTGCCATATGATGTGATCCACCAGAATCTATAATCCATGAATCAGATGAGGAATTAATTGCAACCAGAGCATGATGATTACCTTTCTTAGGTGTGTGGTCTCCTTCCTTCTTCTTGGATCCTTCAGGAATGAAGTCTCCAAGGTTATTCTTATGAAGTACCTATGTCATAAGATTGATCTGCTTCTTCATGCATGTGGATTCTTCATGATTCGGTTTATTTCAATATGTGCATTTATTTCCCTTCTTCTTCTTCCCTTTGGAATTTGAAGAATATTTGGAACCTGAATAATCCTTGAAGGGTTTGGAATATCCCTCCTTCTTTGACTCTGGATGTAATACTGGATCTGGTTTTGATAATGCCACCACCAAGTGTTCTCTATGTGCTAATTAGTTATCACCCTTGTTCATGACCATCATTGTTTTCATGCATGGGTGTTCTTTGTTCTATGGAAAAGTGGGATGTTTTGTGCTATGAGTGAGAAGGGTGTTGTTTTTCATGCTTTTTTTGATGGTTTCTCTGGCTCCATGGTACTTGTATTCTTTGTTGCTCCTCCTGGTATGAAAATAAATATACCCATTTAATTTTTCATTCTATTCTTAACAAAGCTAATACATTTTTTTCCATATAAATTGATTCAGAAATTCCTGTTTTGTCTTCACATTTCACATTGATTTTAGGGATTGATTGGGAATTGTTTGTTTTTGTTATTGATTACCTTTATCGATGTGCAGTTGTAATGTTCCAAATTCAGATTTTGGGATAATGGTGTTTGTTCATTAATGTTACTTTAAGCATTACGAGAAGCCCCTTATCTACCCTAATCAAGTGGATATGTATTTTCCTTGTCCCAACCTCTGAAGTTGATTGTCACTTGCCTAATCTTGCTCTTATTTTTGTATGTAATAGTTGTATTTTTTCATTGTCTATTGTTTGGTTGGTTAATTCCAGAGGGTGATAGGTCTGACCAAAGTGACACATTCCAAACCTGAATATTCCCATTATGTTCATTTATGGCATATGTAATATTCTCGTTATCCTATATACGAATATGAATGAGGAGTCAAAGATGCACTTAGTGTTTCCTTCATCTTGTCGAACGACACAGTTTGAATATATACCCTTGATTCTTATCTAGTCCAATGTTCGTTGTATCCATTCCATAGCTGAGTGCATATTTATTTATTATTCTAGTTCGGTCAGATACAGACAACGTATTCTCTCACTTTGTTTAAGATTTCTTCGAGATAAATTTGTCACCCTCACTACCAATCCCATTTCGACATTAAAAATAATTGACAAAATTTCAAGTGTAATTTGTAATTAATAATTATGTTAGTGTATTACCAATTTCACATTCAAAATAATCATAGAGTTTAAATCGTAATTGATAATTAATCTTATGGTTCACTATCCTTGTTAAGAAAAAATAAATCAAACTATGAATAAACACTCTTAAAAGACTAAGTTACTATAGAACCACGAGTTTAGGAGTAAAACATACTTGGATAGATGCTACAATATCTTTGCTCTCATCCTTCTTTGGACAAAAACAAAGTCTCTTTTTTTTACTATGCACAGTTATACCCACTAATAATATTTCTCTATCAACACAAGAGAACCACCTATAATTTTTAAAATGATTTTAGTAAATAATAAACCCAGCCCACTATAACACCAATGTAAATCCATGTTTCAAAAATATAAATGGAAATTAAAAACATCCATAAATAATTTCAACATAAACAAACAAAAATTAAAAGTGTCATGGGAGAATTCATCATAACCAGGGATTTCTTACCAAAAATTATGACTTGAATTGCATTCACTGTAAACATGATTTGAGAAGGTAAAAGGAGGTTGCTGCAGAATTGAATTCATTCAAGTTGTATTACACCCTTCTTTGATGTGGATTAAAAAAACCTGCTAGTTTTTAATCTATGCAACGACATGAACATGAATGTTTTCAATCTATACATGACATGGAAAGGACGTTACCAAGAGGAAAAATGAACGGACATAACAATCCCAATAGGAAAAAGAATAGTACCAAGAGGTAAAGCGCGGTGTTCTCTTGGCAAAGCGGTGACTATATAGCTCTAGTTAGCTAGAGCTATGGAGCTATGCATGTCAGAGCATTCAAAGTTGTTTTAAGGCCATGCACTGATAAAGCTTAGCAAGTGTTAATGCACTGGCACTTACAAAGAAGAAGGGATGCGAATAGATCTAGATCAAATCCAAAATATCAATGCACATCGTCACCACAGAAATAACACTTCGAAGTTAAAATCCAATAGGATAGCATAAAAATAAAGTGTTTTTATTTATTTTAATCTCAATAAAATTATTATTGATATTTCCATAGGTTCGACATTGGAAATCATAATTTTTTTAAGTCAAACATGGAACTAATAGGCATTCAATAACTAACTCATTGTTATAGTCCCAGCCTTCGACAAGGACTAATAATGGAAATATAAATTTTGATTTGATAGTCGACTAACAAATACTTCATTAATACTTACATGTATTATATATTTAGATAATAATAACAATATATGTTACAGTCATAAACTTTTTATTTTATTTTGTATAACCTTGTATTATGTGAAAGACAATTAAGGGATAGTTATACTATAGTGTGGTTAATAGAGCATTCGTTATTAAATATTAAGGAAAGAATGTTCAAAGCTTATATGAGTTGGGATTTCACATGTTGATTATATATATATATATATATATATATATATATATATATATATATATATATATATATATATATATATATATATATATATATATATATATATATATAAACTAATAAATTAATAATGAAGTTAGAATGATAAATTTATACATTAGCATGGCACATTTTTGGTTTAATATAGATGAGTGTTACATATGGTAAGTCAACTCTATGAATAATAGTTTGAGGGGTGATTCAAGATTTAGTTTGCATAATATTCTCAACTTTTGTTACTTATTACTTATGAGCAGTTTCCAGTAATGATGTAGAACGTTTTTTTGTCACTTGAGCACAACACTTTCCTATCTGTTATGGCTTCTTAATTAACTAAGTAGTTAAGTTTAAAAAAAAAAGAGGACACACCATGCGACTAATTTATATGGTCATTATGTTCAAGCTTAGTTTGTGATCCACTCCTTGCACAATTACTTTATCCATGGCCTGTAGAGTGCACAAATGTGTGAATGAAGGGGAAAATTCAAAATTTGGGACTAGCCAACAAGGAAAGAGAACTAGATGCATTGAACATAGGGATTGGATGTGAAATAATGGTATGTGATGTAGCATCCCCTACCCTAAGATAGGCCATGACACACGAAATTATGACTCTCTGATACCATATTTAATTTATAACATGCTCTGCATATGCATTAATTATGCAATGCAAACATCATACAATTCATGCATAAACATGTATAGTAAAACATACATAATTTTATATAAGCATTCACATAGTAAAGAGCATAAAAACACAAATAAAATAACACTTATCTTTTTAATAATTCACCAACTGCATGCAAACCTCAGACTTTCCTCCCAACCATAGATTTTGTTTCTTATAAACTCTCAACAACAGGTCACCCCCGTGCTGAGGCTAGAAACTCCACTAGGAAACGATTCCTAAGCTAGACTAAGGTCTAACCAACATGATAAAATTCAAGTCAAGGTGCCAACTGTTGCAACTAGACTACATCCTATCCCAGGCCATGAAGTGTACCCTGTCTCTACTCAACAGTCCTTTGGTCTTCCCACTTCCCTTCCGGGGCTTCAACAACAGGTCAGACAAAAATTATTAGAGATCTGTAACTATTTCCCAACACCAAGGAAAGAAATTCCCAGAAGTTCTCACCTAGAGAGAATTCTCATGGGCTTGAAAACCTTCCTCTTTAGTATGCACACAAC
Source organism: Picea engelmannii (assembly GCA_009831015.1). Taxonomy (NCBI): domain Eukaryota; kingdom Viridiplantae; phylum Streptophyta; class Pinopsida; order Pinales; family Pinaceae; genus Picea; species Picea engelmannii. The sequence continues at coordinate 321,985 of ML781177.1, read as the reverse complement.
CTTGATAACTTGCTTCTTCAACTCAAACTACCCAGGTCTTCTAGATACAACCAGCTCCGAAAATATCCCAAGTACAAGTATGAATGGTGATGGAAGGAAGGTAGGAATGGTCAGAGGAATGAGTGAATGATGGTAATAATCATGGAAAATACACCATTTCCCAACTTTATGCATGCATTTTCCCAACTTGACACTTGTCATGTTGGGATCTACCTTGTCCCCACTTGGATGATGTGTTTTTCCATCCTTAGGACTTAGGATAAAATATCACACAACTTAGACTTTAGGAAATATTAATATAATATTCCCTTGGGCTAAAGCCCCTTTGGCTTAGCCCCTCTTCCTAGACTCTTAGCTCCCTTTCCCTTCTGGTGGAGTTTTATACCCCCATACTCTTTTGTCTAGTTGGTATGTAACAATGATGTATTTTATTAATAATTAGAGTGTGATTACATATTACAATGATAGGCTCATTAGTTGTCTTGCATCTGAAATCTTCAGCATAATAACCACACAGGAACTCTAGCCTCTAAACATATATACAAAGGCACTCTGGCCCAGAATATCCTACCTCACCAGCATATATGTACAGTAACAATTGGGGTTCGACCTAGGGGTATTACATTTCCCTCCTCCTTATTTATGCATTGTCCTTAGTGCATTATGTGCACATGTACAACTCAAAAATCTTCAAAAGTCTTCCAAAAGATGTGGGTACTCCTCTCACATGGAATATTCATGTTCCCAGGTTGCATCTTTAGGACCATAACACATCCATTGGACCTTTACCAGTCTTATTGTTCGATTCTGAAGCAGCTTGACATTCTGATCTGATATGGACATCAACTAAACTCAGAAGTCTCCTTCTTGCTCCACCTAAATCACATACCAATCAATTACATGATTAACATTAGGAACATACTTTTTAGGCAAATACAAATGGAATACATTATGAATGCACATAGATGTATGTAGTGCAAGCATGTATGCAATAGGGCCAATCCTTTCCGGGATTTCAAATGGTCCACAATATCTCGCTGCTAGCTTTGAACAATTTCCCAACTTTAGGGAACTTCTCTTATCCGTTACTTTTAAGAACACATGGTCACCCACTTTAAACTCCCTATGAGGTCTATTGTTATTTTCATAGATTTTCTGTCTGTCTTAGGAATCCTTTAAATTCTACTTAATATTCACCTTCTATTCTTCCATTTCCTTGAGTAATTTTGGCCCAACCACTGGTCTATCTATTGGGTTGTCCCATATCATTGGTGCATTGCACTTTGTTCCATATAATTCTTCAAATGGGATCATCTTCAAATATGCATGAGACCCATTATTATAATCAAACTCAAATAAGTGTAGATAATCTTCCCATTTTGATGGTTTATCCATCACATACATCATTAGCATCTCTTCAATCACTTGATTTACCCTCTATGTTTTCCCATATGACTCTAGATGATACGTTGTGCTAAAAGTTATATTTGTCTCAATTCCTCTAAATAACCCCTTCCAAAAATTTGGTGTGAACTTGGGATCTCTGTCAAAACATATTTCATTAGGCACACCATGAATTCTGGTAATCTCCTTAATATAAATATTTGCAATGTCATTTTCCTTATGATTTAGTTTCACTGGAATAAAATGAGCAACTTTAGTGATCTTATCCACCACCACCATGATGGAATCATGTTACTTCATTATTTCGGGAAGCTTGGTGATGAAATCTATTGTCGCCACTTCCCATTTCCACTCAGGAATGGCCATTGGTTTTAGCAAACCAGATGGATGTTTGTGCTCTACCTTTACCTTTTGACATTCAATACATCTAGATATATAATCAGCCACCTCTTTCTTCATACCTGGAAAAAAATATTGGCTCTTAACAGCTACAATGGTTTTCTGGTATCCTGGGTGCCCAATATAAGGCACATTATGATTTTCTCTTAATACTATATTTTTCATCTCTTGATAATTAGGCACATATGCTCTTCCTTTGTACATGAGGATTCCATCCTCTCTCATCTTATAATCTTCAATTTTTTGTTGAAAATTATAATCTTTCCTTGTGGTCGGTCTACACGCAGTAGTGTAATTTTATTAATGATATGTGCATTTACATATACAAAAATCAGGTTCATGGCCTTAAGCATCTAGGATCTCTATCCTAATAAACATATAAGTATTCATCTTATAAACACTTGTCTCAACAGCCTATAAACATAATCACAATTCAGCAGGGCTTGACCTTAGGGTGTTACAATCCCCTCCCCTTATTTTTTCACTATCCTCAGTGCAACTTACTTACACAACAACAACAATATTTCCAAAATCTTCCAAAAGATGTGAGTACTCTTCCCACATAGCATATTCATGCTCCCATGTTGTGTCTTCGGGACCATACCAGGTCCACTAGACTTTTACAAGCTCTATGGCTTGATTCCGGAGTTGCTTTCTTTTCTGGTCCAATATACGCATCGGATGCACCTGAAAAGTGCTTTCCTACTCCACCTAAATCACATTCCAATCAATAACATGATTAGCATCAGGTACATATTTCTTAAGTAATGACACATGAAATACATTATGTATAGGCATGCATGAAGGAAATGCAAGCCTATATACTACTGGATCAATCCTCTCTAGGATTTCAAACGGCCCACAATATTGAGCTTCCAACTTTGAACAATTTTCCAACTTCAGGGAGCTTTTGTTGGCCTTCACTCTTAGGAATACATGATCCCCTACTTTAAATTCCCTGTGAGTTATGTTCTTATCAGCATAGCTTTTCTACCTGTCTTGGGAAGCCTTCAAATTCTGCTTAATCTTTAGCATTTGTTCTTCCATTTCCTTGAACAACTCTGTCCCAACCAATGCCATATTAGTTGGGTTGTCCCAACTTACTGGGGTGTTTCACTTTCTTTCCATAAAGTGCTTCAAACAGGATCATCTTTAGTGATGCTTGATACCCATTATTGTAGGAAAATTATACCAAGTGTAGATAATATTCCCATTTAGATGGTTTTTCCATCACATAAATCCTTAGCATGTCCTCTATCACTGTGTTCACCCTTTCTGTCTGCCAATCAGACTCAGGGTGGTAAGCAATGTTTAAGTTCACTTTGAATAAGCCCTTCCATAAATTTGATGTAAACTTTGGGTCTCTGTCAGACACAATTTTCTTAGGTATGCCATGCAAGCGTGCTACTTCCCTCATATAAATATTAGCAACATTAGTTTCCTTATGAGTAGTCTTCATATGAATGAAATGGGAAGCTTTAGTAAGCTTGTCCACTACTACCATGATTGCATCATGTTGCTTTCTTGTTCCGGGCAATCCCGTGATGAAATCCATTGTTACAACTTCCCATTTCCACTCAGGAATGGGTAATGACTGCAGTAAACCATGTGGGTGTCTATGCTCAGCCCTTACCCTTTGACATTCCAAACATTTGGCAATAAAATCAGCAATCTCCCTCTTCATGCCTAGCCAATAATATTGGCTTTTGATTGTTGAAATTGTTTTTTTATATCCTAGGTGTCCTGCATAAGGTACATTGTGCATTTATTTTAAAATCACACTCCTCAATTCAAAAGAGTTGGGTACATAAACTTTGTATCTATACAGGAGGATTCCATCAATTCCCAATTCATAATCCTCAACCTTCGGTTTCATTTTACCTTGCTGCAATTTTGTTACCAATTCCATGTATTGCAAATCTGATTTTGCAGCCTCTACAAATCTATCTTTCAAATCTGATTGAAACATGCTAATGGTTGTAGCATGCAAATCATGCACTCTTCTACTGATTTCATCAGCCACTTTGTTCTCTTTCCCCTTGATATGATTTATATCAAAGTCATATTCAATGAGAAACTCTAACCATCTACTTTGCCTGGCATTTAGAGTTGGTTGATCAAATAAACATTTCAGACCAGTATGGTATGTCCTCAACTCAAACCTCTTTCCCATGAGGTAGTGCATCCACTTCTTCAAAGCGTGCACTATGGATTCCAACTCCAAATCATGAGTGGAATAGAGAATTTCATGCTCCTTCAACTTCCTTGATTCATAACATACAATAAACACATTTTGACTGAGGACTCCACCCAGACCTTCTTTACATGCATTTGTGCATACAATGAATTCTTCATTTGGATAAGAAATCCTCAAAATTGGATCATTGGTTAACAATTGCTTCAATTGTTGGAAGCTTCTTTCACATTCTTATGTCCATTGAAATTTCTTTCCCTTCCTTTGCAAGGAAGTGATGGGGTGAGCTATTCTTGAAAACCCTGCAATGAACCTTCTGTAGTAGCCAGCTAGACCTATAAAGGATCTGACTTCTGTCACATTCTTTAGCACTGACCATTCTCTAATGGCTTATATCTTCTCAACATATACTGTTATCCCATCCTTTGAAATGATATGCCGCAAGTAGTGAATTATGTTTTGATAAAACAAGCACTTGGTCAATTTGGCATACAATTGATGCTCCCTTAGCATTTGCAACACCATCCCCAAATGATTCTCATGATCTTCTTCAGACTTGGAATATACAAGGATGTCATCCAAAAAGACAATGAAAAACTTGTCTAAATATTCTCGGAAAACACCATTCATTAAGCACATGAAAACAACTGGTGCATTTGACAACCCAAATGGCACCACTGTGAAATCATAATGACCATACCTTGTCTTGAAGGTGGTCTTGTTGATATCTTCCTCTTTAATCCTTTGATCCGGATTTATGTAGGAACACAATGAAATACAGAAGTACACATAAACGCAGAGATGCAGCGGAAATAAGACTTCATTTCATTAATAACAAATGACTGAAATATGCTTACAGACAGAATGTAAATAAACTAGCTAAGGCGCTGGTAGCTTATCTCTTAGAAGAGATGTGGCTGCTACTCGCATCCATGAGAAGATGATTACAATGAGGCTCTAGAGGCCTTTTTACAATAGACGAGAATGCCAAAAGTCATATACATCCAAAAACCTAACCCTAGGAGATGAAGCGCCAAAAGTCATGTGGGCCCCGTTTGGGTAAGTTAGTACATCAACTTCCCGGGGTCGTAACTTTTGCATACGATCTCCGTTTTAGGCGTGTGATATCTCGTTGGAAAGGTATCGTTGAGGAGATTCATTTTGGGGGCTCAATCATGCCTTTGGATATCATTGAGAACATCGATCTCAAAAAACCTTCATTTAGGCCCTCAAAATGGCCCCGGAAGTTAAAACCTGCTAAAAATAGTAAATTGCCAAAATTGCCAGAAAATTGTTTTGAGCCAGTCGGAAAAGGTGGGTGGCCACC
>ML781177.1:286551-312391 GCA_009831015.1 Picea engelmannii | reverse complement strand
ATCTCAAAAAACCTTCATTTAGGCCCTCAAAATGGCCCCGGAAGTTAAAACCTGCTAAAAATAGTAAATTGCCAAAATTGCCAGAAAATTGTTTTGAGCCAGTCGGAAAAGGTGGGTGGCCACCGATATCCACCTGGATCATCCTTACCTAATGGTATCCTGACCTAAGATCTATCTTTGAAAATATCTTTGCATCCTTCAATTGATCGAAGAGATCATCAATCCTTGGTAAGGGATACTTGTTCTTTATAGTCACTTTATTCAACTATCGAAAATCGATGCACAATCTCAATGTCCCATATTTCTTCTTCACGAACAAGACTGGGACACACTAAGGTGACACACTTGGATGTATATACCCCTTCTTTAGAAGTTCTTCAAGCTACATTTGTAACTCATTTAGCTCCGGTGTATGTAAGGAGTCTTTGATACTGGAGTTGCTCTAGGCATTAAATTTATAGAGAAATCAATATCTCTCTTTGGGGTAGTCCTGGTACCTCCTTGAAAACATATTCAAAGTCTTCCAAGACTGCATGGTCCTCCAAATTTGGCACCTTTCCCTTATATTCTTCCTCCATATGGGATGCAAATATTTGACAACCCTTCCTGTAACACTTTTTCAGTCGCATTGCTGAAATTTATCCGAGAGTCACTGCCCTAGGAATTCCTTGGATTGTTCTCTGATTTCCTTCCTCATCTAGGCAAGTGAATGCCTTGTTACGACAGTCTAATATGGCATGGTGTTGGTCCAACCAATCCATACCAATTAGGCAGTCATAAGAACCTAAAGGAAAGATGTTCAAATCTGCCCTTGTGCTCATTCCATTCATGTCATAAGACATGACTTAATCATCTCATTGACTTTTCTTTTGGATCCAGTAGCCAGCTTCACCAACCAAGATTTTCCAGGATTTCTTCTTGTCAAATGCAAACTTTCCACCATCTTGGGATCTATATAACTATGACTATATCTTGAATCAATTAAAATAGTAATGGTTTGGATGTTGATCATATCTTCCACTTCAATCATATATGATTGATACTCTACTTGCTTATTGTCCATGGATGCATATATCTTGGGTACATTTCTACCCATGTCTCCCACTATTTCTGCTCACTATATATTTTTAACAACTCTCACATTGTCACTTCTGTGGGGACAATCTCTAAAAATATGATCTCCTTTACAACCCCAACATCGGATAGTTGGCTGCCTTGGCCTTTGACCACCTGTCTCAATCGTTCTGGGTTCTCTAGAAGTTGGTTGCCCCTGAGGATTATTTCTGAAGAATGGTAGCTTAATTCCCTTCTTCCTCTGATCCATCTTGACTTTCTTCTTGTCTTCCCAAGATTTTTTGGAAATTTGGCCTTGCTTTTTGTTGATCATATAGGCACTTAGCTTGCCTTATGGTCTCCTCCAATGTCTTGGGATCATCATATTTTATTTTTTCACCGATGGATGATGGAAAACCACTCAATTACCTCTGGATATTTATTGTCTCATCCTTGATGAAAGATACATACTTCAACAATTCTAAAAACCTTCTTTCATACTCATCAATGGACATACTTCCTAACTTGAGTTCAAAGAACTCTTTCATTTTATTATCATAGTACCTCTTAGTCAAGTATTTATTTTCAAAATACTTCTTGAATTCCCTCCAAGTAACATTTTTCTCTTTAATGTGTTGCACCTGCACAAGTTGATCCCACCACATGGATCCCTTACCTTTGAGTTGATAGATGGAAATTCTTCCTTCTGCATGAGAAGAATAATTATGCAATTGAAAATACTTTCTCATGCCTAACAGCCATGTCTCTACATATTCATCCTTCTTATGCTCCCCATCAAATGTAGGAGGTTTGATTTTGTTCATTTCCCCTCGTATCTCATCTTCCCCGGACCTCTTGTGCTTCCTAACAGGGGATGGACTTGAGTTTCTATGTGCTCTTTTATTGGAATGCCTTGGGGAGTGTTGGTGATGTCTGTTATCACTTTTTTTTCTTTTGTGACTCCCTGATTTTCTTGAGCCACTCTCCTTATCCAATTTATTTTCTATTATTTCCAGGCTCTGCATCAATTTCATGTTGAATTTTCCTTTTTGCTCCCTAGCTTTCATGAGTTTTTTGTTATCTGCCCGGTGAATTTGGACATCTTTCTGCAACTTTTTAATGATTTTCATCATGTTCTCTTCTTTATCTATCTCTTCTCCATGCCCATTGGAGTTCGATCCTTTAACTCCCAAATGGACATCCATTCCTCTAGCTTCATTATTTGAACTGAAATCATCATGTGCCTCCTCCATTTCTCTGCATCGTGGAACAATTCAGTTTGGTTCTGACAATTGTTAATTCAGAAAAATGTGCATTGAACCAAATTTTTGTCAGGATAATCAATAAAAGAAATACAAGATTCATTTTTCAACGGTCTTGGTCGGTGAAGAACCCCTCAGGCTTCTATCTCTAAGCCTAGCTCTATTATGCAACAAATTTCTGGGCGCTAGCCCCTTTTCTTCATCCCTTGGTTCGCATGTGACCGCAGATGTGACCTAGTGATAATGATTTGGATGCTTATCCGAAGCCTTGAAACTTTGGGATCCGGAGATTCAGAGGTTTCCCCTTTTCTGAGCATCCCAAACATCATGGAACAATGAACTAATAGACATGTAAAGAATGGTATATCTATGGTCCATATTCCTTGCTCATATCTAAGGTGGATCGGAGCTTCGGGGAATCCGACTTCGATGGTCTCCAAAGTTCTTCCCGTACAACTCTCTCAGAGTGCCAAATTGGTGAACTCATAAAGTAGGGTGGATCAATGTTCCACGACTCCCCAGCATCCAACGGCTGATACTTACTATGGAACTCTCGACTTCGAAGCTCTGAGACTTCGAAACTTTGGAGCTTCAAAACTTTGGGGCTTTGGAGGGTTTCTTCCTCCCATTCCATCCTAAACCATTTCTTTCGGAGTTTCAAGTCTTCAAACTTCAAAATCTGGTGCTACGCGCCCATTTTGACCATCAAGGGCCCCACCATCCATGCTCGAGAGGAGGCCCATGTGGAGAAATATTAGAAGAGGACACGTGTCCCACTTAGATGGGCGACACATGTCACATTCTATCGGGCATTTAATCATCCAAAGGTGCTTAAATCACTGATACTTGGCACACATCCCATGTGTCCACGTCATTTTGAGTGACATCAACAAGCCATGTCACTTCAGAACTTCGGGCCTCAACATTTTTTACACTCACACACTCCAATTCTTCCAAACGCCAAACTCTCGAACTTCCTTAACCTCCAGGGTCCACATAGTACATCTATCACCAGCTAAGGTGGTGGCACATGGCATTTCTATGAAAGGTCCACATCACCATTGGCAACATCATCCTGCCATGCCACTTCTGCTCTTTTTCTTCGAGACTTTGGGATTCGATGGTTTGTGCACTAGCACACTCCAATTCTCCCAACCACCGAACTTCGAAGTTACGAACTATCGTGAGACCTATGGTTCACAACTACTTGTGCATATATCCGATGACTTTGATATGTGTTCGGTCGATCCAACGGTCAATACTTTTCCCCCCGGATCTATGGTGCAGGTCCTTTTAAGGACTTCAAAACTTTGATCTTTGTCCCTTTTTTACTCTTATAACCCGTAAACCTTGTCAAAGTTGTGAATTCCGAAGGACTTGCAGTTTAACCCTCCTGCACCTTTCTCCAAATCCGACGGTTGTGAAGGATCCTCCTTCTCCCAAATAGATCCTACGACCCAACACCACGAATGTTGTGATTTCTTTCTCTATGGCCATTTCTTAAACTTGTTACACCTCCTGTGTTTTCGAACACAGTCCAAGGGTTCTTTCAACTCCCTTTTGTCACACTGTACATCAAAATTCTCTAGACTTTCTACTCTAAATTTCTCGTTCGTGGCCCATCCAGGTTCCGGGTAGAAACCATGAGCTCTGAACTTGAATTTTGTCCATTTTGACAACAATTCTTTTCCAAAACTTTTGCTTCAACTTCCACTAACATGGACAATCCAGGATCATTTTTGAAACCATGGCTCTGATACCATTTTGTAACATCCCCAGCCACCAACAGGCCAGGCAATGCCCCTTATCTAATGTTTCACTTAGCTTTGATACCAATTTGTAAATTTATATGCAAATTAACATTTACATCATTATGTTCACGCCACTTATTCATGCGGAAATAATCATTAAAACATACTTACAATATATGCATACAGACGACATATTCTAACCATACACAAATTAATGCGAAAATAATAGTAAGCCTACACATACAACATATATGATATATCTAGGCATTACTCATCAAGATATAAAACATGCACAATTACACAACATACAATCAATAGAGATTTGGTACTTATATCTCAATAGATGACCACCAACTGTGTGCAGACATTCCATGAACCTCCCAGCCTTAGACCACGTTGCTCATCATGCTCAGCAGTGGATCACCCCTGATCTAGGACTAAACTCCACCGACCAAGGTATTCTTAAGCTTGGAAAGGGCAACATGAAATTCACAACAGTCAATAGGAAGGATTATCTCCCAGTGCCAAATCACACTAACAGCCTACATCCTCTCATTCCCCACATTCTTATCCCACCCCAGGAAGTGTACCCCTTCTCTGCTTAACAGTCCTTTGGCTTCCCCACTTCCCTTCCAAGGCTTCAGCAACAGGACGGATAGGAATTCTCTGAGCACTATAGCTGCAGTTGGGATCCCTCTGGGAAATCACTTCTCCAACAACCTCTCTCACCTAGAGAGAGTTTCTTGTAGGCCTGACAACCCGCTTCTTCAATCCATGGGCCTGACAACCTGCCTCTTCAAACCACAAGTCTGACAACCTACTTCTTCAAACCAGCTTAAAAATCGTTTCCAATAAGGTGATGGAAACAACAAGGCTCAATAAAAAACAGATGATGGTAGCAAGCCACACTCAATCAAGGAACTGCATGGGTTGCAACAGCCAACAGTTAAGACACAACACGACTCAGGCAGTTATAGGGTGTGTCAGGCTTCACAGGAGACACATGGGATAAATCAAGTATGAATATTGGTTCCAAGGGAGCATTCTAGATGCAGAGGCAACGATTGAAGCAATGGTTCAATGTGTTAATCAGTGGGTGAATCGAGAAGGATCAATGGCTTGCAGAGTCATGAAGGTTGTGAGGAAAATTCTCAACTTGTCAGGATGAGAGGATGGCGAAGGAGGATCAGAATGGGAAGCGAACCCCCAACAATATGTCTTTCCCAACTATAATTGCATACACCTAGGTCAACACATGTCTTCCTGCAGCTGCATGAGTTCCACTTAGAACTCGTTCCCTTTCCTGGGAAATTAGGACAACATCGATCATGTCTGCCTTAGCCTTTAGGAAATAATAATAAAATATTATTCCCTTAGAGGTAATCCCTCTAGCTTAACCCTTAGGCCTAGACACTTAGCCCCCTCCCTTACCCTACCTAGTGCAGATTAGTCCCCCATAAATCTTTCTGCGTGATCAGTCTACACGCAGCAATGTAATTTTATTAATGATATGTGCATTTACATATACAAAAATCAGGCTCATGGCCTTAAGTATCTAGGCTCTTCAGCCTAATAAACATATAAGTCTTCAACTTATAAACACTTGGCTCACCAACCTATAAACATAATTACAATTCAGCAGGGCTCGGCCTTGGGGTGTTACATAACTACTCACCAATATCAATCACCAAGACAACTCTCAACCATATGCACAATATCGCCAAGATGTGCATCAACCAAGCATAACACAACAACTCATAATCACCACCAAGATCAATATGTGCTTCTAATAATATACCAAGACAAGTATGCTACATCATCCATAAACCATGAGTCAAAAATACTACTAACAAGTGCCTCCATCCATGTACCAAGTATGTACCAATCATGCATCAACTACTCATCAACTATGACTCATCAAGATGTATCAACATCATCAACTATATACCTCATGTGTGTGCCAACTCATCAACTACTTGTCTCAACCATGTACCCAACATGTACCTCAACCAAAATCCCTCATCGATTTCATCATCCAAATATGATTTATAACTCTGTGACAAACCTAGTGTATATGATCACGTACCTGCAAACCTTCCTTAACTTTAACAACAAGAGACAAGCATTTTCATCAAACTTTACTTTAGTCTCACATGACTAATTTTGGATTAGTCAAAAACCTTAACTTGCAATAATCATAACTATGTACCTATAATGAATAAATATCTTAAAATTGTACACAATTTTTTTCAGTGTCTTTTATGCAATTCCTCCAAATTTCATTACTTGGAACCTCTCAGAAAAGGAGTTATAGAAAAAATGGCATACCTTGTTGAATTATGGCTTATTCTAGAGAGTGAACTTGTAGAGTGTGTCTCGCATGGAATATTTGTTGTATGGATCTGAAAATTGTACACAGAATACTATAGATTATACTCTGGCCAATAAATTTGGTATTACTAAATTTGGATCTGTTATGAAGAATTTATGACATTTTTACCCGAAACACTTGTTTAAGACTAGTTTTAGGACTAGCCACAAACCCTATTTTCCATGTAGTGTAAATCCACAAATAAAATGACCCACAAGATGAAATTTGTATCAAAACTACTTCGATATGTTTCCTCAATGGCCTCCCAATTTCACAGGCTGAATCATTCTAAAAAAACAATTATTGTGAAAATAGTGAGATGATCTGTAAATAACATACCTTAGAAAGAATCATCCAAAAAATTTATCCTCCCTTGAATTTTGGCATTCTTTACTTCACCTTCCCTCTGAAATTCGGCTTATATATCCTTTGGTTACCTCAGTCACTTGTAGATACTCAATATTCTCAAGTGTAATTAAAATGAGAGAGCCTTTCCTCTTATTTATACTTTCATGTAGCTTCCTCAAGGGGTTACCTTTTAACCATCTTAACCCACTTTCTTGATTTTAGGGCTAACCCACTTCTAACCACTTGTCCACTTAGTAATTTCTTCATTAAATTTACTATTTAAATAATTTATTTTGTATCCACTTTGACTTATAGTACACTCATCACTTCACTTTATTATTTAAATTACCTTCTAACCATTTTAACCCACTTTCAATATTTTAGGGCTAACCCACTTCTAACCACTTGTCCACTTAATAATTTCTCCATTAAATTTATTATTTAAATAATTTATTTTGTATCTACTTTAACTTATAATACACTCATCACTTCACTTTATTATTTAAATAATTTATTCTTTTCAACCACTTTGACTACTTTGACCTTTTGGGGCTTCTAGATGACTCATGAGGGTTCTCCAACTTCACATGGCCATAACTCTCTAACCGTGAGGAGTTATGTGATGTTCCACATACCACCAGAAATGGAATTACATGTATTATCCATCGAGAATAGTCTTACCTTCAAATATATTAAAACTCATACCATTATACATCAAACAAACTTGGTTCCATTACCCAAACCTTTGTGTTACTGAAATTTGCTACCAAAATTTCTTCAAGGGTTGACATCAATAACAGCCAACCCAAATAATCAACACCATTAGCCTTATTGGTGGTTTCCTCTCCTTTGTCAACATTTTTCCTTATTGGATGCTATTCATAGGGTATTTTTCATGTATCGCTTGCATCTGGCGCACGTGAAAGACACACAGGGTCGTTGGTTCGTGAACATGTTCTTCGTCCAAATTCCTCCAAATCATCAAGATATTTCTTAGTACCTCGTGTTGAATGATGAGAGATGCCTTAATGCTCTCCTTTCAGTGGGTCTCCTTCCATTGACTTCAACCCATCTATTTTGGAAACAAGACCTAGAGTCCTATGAGTATCTAAAGGCTTGTACTCATTAGTGGCAAGTTATCCCGCCATCGACAGTTGGGAATACATCAATGTCTCCTGATCGATGGATTCTTTAAGTGTTAAACCTAAACACATTTATTCACACTTGTAATAATTTACTCGGTGTCTTGATACCTACTTTCATTATTGGTAGGTTGTCTCATGTTTGTTAACGGTATACCTTAATGATCGATAATCAAACGAAGTATCATTGTGTTTGACCTCAACTCCTTTATTCACATGATGTGGAATTGCACCTTTGGAGGATCATGTAGAATACTTGAAGACATCAGTTCATAGTCATAGCTTTCCTGAGTTGTTTCTATCTTTCATTAGACCAGTACCTATGTGACTTCAATGATCATAGGAGATCAGATTGTACTCCATTGTATATAGATATCTTCAAATTGATTTTGAGACTGTTTTTACTAGACCTTATTTGTGACTATGACAGCCTATGGCATGTAGCCACCTTTTTATTTCCTATTCATGTCCATGAACAGTTGTTTGGTATATTTTCACATGGATCTGCAGTGTAATCCAAATTGGAAGCCATGTGCGCAAAGTCAATATAGATTGTAATATTCTCATGAGAAACTAGTTCATCCAGTTGGATCTCCATTACTCCAATTTTGGATATTATAATGTATTTCGGCCATCGCAAATACTCGTTTGACCTCACACATTAGGGGGCATCTGTTATAGCAATATTTTCCTCACACTATGCAAATTTGCTCAGAAGGCCTTTTCCATTTCCCTATGGAGACTTGAAGTCCCTTTTTGCAGTTCCCAGAACTAAAAATAAATATTTTTTCACATATGCATGCCCTAACTATTATATAGCATGCGTATATACAGGCACCACCATTAAATCTCGCGTACATCGAGTTTTGTGCCCAAAATTAAAAAATATGGTGTCAGGCTTCCATGTCACGTCACGAGATCCATGATCCTTGACCTTTCATATACTGGAAATTTTTTGACTCGGCCCTTCAGTTCCGTTTGAAGGCTATAAATGGGCCATATCCAAGTTGTGGAAAAGAGGAGAAGAATTCAACTTTGGGAGCAAAGTTACTCTAGATAAATTACTCACTTCATATTGAGTCAACATCCCTTTATCATTTTCAGTCTGAACACATTGTTAATGCCCAAGCTCTTCCCTACTTGATGGAGAACCTCATTGTATCTATTATATGAGCTTCCCTTTGGTGGAGGACTGAAGTGGTGGAGGCTCAACTGGAAGGGAATTAGTTTCTCAGTTCCGAACGTGACGACACATAAGTTTTTCATTCATATACTTCTGTTGATTACATTTTAATAGAAATACTCTTTTCTCGTCCAATTGATGTCTTGCAAATATTTGAATTGTTATTCCATGGGAATATTTGTTATGAATATTGATGGATTATGCTATTAACTGTGCTAACTTTATATATTATCACCATATGTTTGTGTATCTCGGTTGTTGAGGACAAGTTGCAAGTATGTTGCTTTGAGTCGAGTGCTCAACGGTGGAATTCATCGAACGTATGGACGAGGTAGGCTCTTTATCTTGTCTTTTTATCATATTTTTTTATATAGAATACTTGATATTAGAGTTGATTTCTACAATCATTTCCATTTTTTTTGGTTTACCCTATGCCATAGAGTAATTTTCCTTGTAACAGTCGAGGCCACCCCCAATGATTTATAATAAATAGTACAAATTTTGGAGTAGGGAAGGGCTCCTGAAGATCTTCCTATAATACAAAGAAGGTCCTAACGTTAAAAGTGGCACCATTTACCCTCATGAATGGATACCTGTAAAAATTAGGACACAATGATATATTAATGAGATGTGCTCTGGAACATGAAAGAGGAGGAATAATGGATGAAGCTCACACTGGCCCTACAAGAGGCCATTTTCAAGTTGACACAACAATGTGGAAGATTCTTCAAGTGGGCCTTTGGTGGCTGACTCTCATAAGGATTGTCAAACAAAAGTGAATCAATGCAACATTTTTTCAGTGGATGGGTTGACCTCTATGGAAAAATGACATGCCCTTACACTCAATAAACCTTAGTTTGTCATTTGAAATTTGGGCTATCGACTTTGTCGGTCTATTCCCAAAGAAATCTAAAAGAATAGGATTGAAATACATCATCACCACCATCGAGTATCTAAAAAAATTGGATGAGATAGAACCCGTCAAATCATGTACGAATGAAACTATAGCTAAATTCATATACTAAAATATAGTGACACGATTTGGATGCCCCATAACCATAATCAACAATCATGGAACTCACTTTGTTAATGGGACAATCCAAATCCTCTTTAATAAATTCATGATCAACCATTGAAAGACATCAGCCTATCATCCCCAAGCTAATGGTGCAATCTAATCCTTTAACAAGAATATTCACAAGGGACTTACAAAAATATGTGGGATCGACATGGATGATTGGGATGATAATGTCCTTGCAATACTTTATGTGTATAGGACCGCATAAAAAATATTGATCGGTAAAAAACCCTTTAAAATTATATATGGCCAAGAATTTGTAATCCCTTTACACTTTTGGAAAAATGTAGAAAGGGTGGATTTTGTCCTCCAATATGACCTCACATTGAACTCACAAGAGTGCTTCTACCAATTGAATAAACTAGAAGAAGAAAGGTTCATTGCTCTCCATCATCAAGAAGTCCAGAAACAACAACAAAAATCATGGAATGACCGACATTTTAAAAGAAAATATATGAAAGCATGAGATTCAGTGTTAATGTATGACAGTCAAGTCAAAGGAAAGCCTCAGAATCTTGAAGCTACTTGGTTGGATCCATACAGTTTCGAAGATATTCGACCGACTAGTGTAGTTCAGTTAAGAACATTGCAAGGGAACCCATTTCAAAAAGTGGTCAATGGGGCCTATCTAAAAACATATAATGCATAACATCCAAGATGCCTATTGGTGAAAACATTTTTAGAGGTTCCAGCAAGCATCGATTAGGTTAAAAACCACTTATGGCGGCCAATTTCAAGTCATAAAACTTATTGAAAAATAAAAGAGACAAAAAAGAAGGATAAAGAAATAGAAAAAATAAATAAGAAAATAAAATTATTATCAAAAAAAAATAAAATAATAATAATGTTAAATAAATAAGTCGGTTATGAAGAGTTAGATATGTAACTTTTGAATGACAAGGAACTACTTAACAAAGCATCATTGACCATGAACCAACAAGAAGCACAATTTCATAGCCATTGCATCAAAGAATAATGAAGAAAGACCAGAGCTCTTAAACAACATGTTGACCATACCAGGAATATAAAAACAAGTTGATGGAAATTTCCACTCCAAAATAGGATCTTCGTCAATTCTTCAATGTGGGGAAGAGAATAAAACAAGCATGAAATATTTAAATCAACTGAATGTGAAATATTTAAATCAAGTGAGCGTGAACTCTATAAATCAAGTGAGCATGATCAACATCAATCTGACTGACATAAAACATTCGACCATGGAAAAATAAGCATGAACAAAGTTGATAAGAACAAAGAATCCGACCTAATCGTTCGGTCCGACCAAAGATCTCAAATCAATCAAAAGGACTGAATCGACCAGACTAAACAATTTAACCAAATTCACATATCTGACCAAAAATTAAGGGTTGACCAAGTCGAAAAAATTCAACAGAAAAGGGAAACCAACTCAGTCGGGTGCACTGACCAACTTGGAAAATTTCGACTCAACCAAATCTCGACTAGACTCCCTCGATCGTTAATTACCCATTGGTGCCTATGTCCACTCATATGAACAAGTATTAACACCTTCCATAAATGTATAAGCATGTGAATCACCAATCTTAATGCTTGAAATTAATTCACCCCATACCATTCCACCTATAAAGATCAGTGATGCTTATGATTTTGTTACCTTTGTTTTTACTCCTAAGTGATTGAACAATGAAAACCCAAACCCTGAAATCGATCATTTGAATGCTATGCTACCCAATCCAATAGCTTCACTTGACTGAGAACTGTAACATCCCCTATCCCATCTGAGGGACATTACAATGTGGAATACTCATAAAAACAAAATTTATGTTAACTAATTTAATTCATTTACAACCAGTTGGTTTCCTGTAGCTTTCAACTATGAATTAAAATCATATTTAACTATTTTTCACTACCATTACATGCATGCATCTACAACATACTAAAATAGACATTAATGCAACTAATAAACTTCATTACATCAGCATATAAATCATTCTCAAATACACAGAGTTCATGCATAGTAATTTGACTCATAAATACAAGACATAAAATAGATAATCATTTATCTTTTAACAATGGTTGTGCAACTAGCTACTTGGGATGAATGTTCCACCCAACCATAGACTTGTTGTTATAAATATCAACAGCAAATCACCCTCAAGCTAAGGCTAGTGATCCACAAAAGAGGGTGGTCTCTCACACTCCATTGAGAGCTCATAAACTCACAACCCACTGATATCTTCCTACAACTATCTCGATTTTCTACAAACCCTCTTCCTCTTGACCTTCCCAACCCAAGAAATGTGCCCCTTCACTTATCTCAGTCCCTCAGGCCTCCCATTCATTTATTAGGGTCTCCATGGCACATGTAATCGGGAATCTCTCTGTTGGGAACTCAAGGGAAGTTGTTGCTACGAAAACTACTAGAAAACACTCATTGTTACAATGAAACTTGCCCAAGAGTTCACTCTTCAGGCATGACAACCTATCTCTTTAGTTTCTAGCTCCAAACACGCTCCAATATGCTCCATCTTGCTTTAGAATTCACCCTCCATGGATGCACCGAATCCAAGCTCTCTTTCTTGATCTCCATTTGCTCCTCATTCACAGAAACTCTGTGTAAAATTGTTGTCCCAACCCATGTGAATTTCCTCTGCTTTGTCTTGCTTACTTGACTCGCACTCTTTCCCAAGTTGATTGTACTCAAACCCCATATGCCCAATAAATTTTGGATGTGACTACTCACACCCACCCTCTTACATATATTCAATGATTGGCTTTGAGAACACTCGATCAGAAATGGGAAGGTTCGTATACAAATAGAAAATTTAGGAAAATGGGTTGGATTAATATACATGGGTAATTCCCCCTTAGACCCCTCTTGGCCATTATCCTAGACACTCCCCTCTCTTATGGATTAATTCATCCCACATCTCTTATACATGTCCCCTTAGTAACTAGGATCACATTTTATTATTAAAACATAGAAATATAATTTGCATATTACATCGCTTTGGTCGTAGCCACACATTATATCTACACAAGCGTTAATTAAATTGAGGGTTATAGTGGGGATGTTACATTACCCCTCCCCTAGAATTGTGCATCGTCCTCAGTGCACTCTGTGTCAATATACATATATATGCAAATTTACATCACAATACTTAGAAATAAAAATTCTACAATTTTACAACTCCAATAGCAGTCCCAACCATAATCTCATGTTCCACTCAACTCACTGACCCAAGGAATGCACTATGTATTTATTAGGGTTAACCCAAGGGATGCATCATTCGTTTATCAAGGCTAACCCAAGGAATGAGTCATTCTTTTATCAAGGTCCCTAACAAAGTTGGCTAGGACTCTGAGATGTGGTTCTAGAACTCTAGCTACTCAAAATGGAATCTTACATTATGTTTTGTTCAAAATTATCAAAAATTTGCGGGTATTCCTCACATAGGTTTTCTTCATGCTCCCATGTAGCATCTTCAAGACTGTAATAGGTCCATTGAACCTTTACCAGCTCTATGGCTTTGTTCCTGAGCACTTTGAATTTTCATTCCAAGATGCGTACCAGTTCCACCCGAAAATCCCCTTTGTGCTCCACCTGAATCACATTACAATCAATTATGTGGTTATGGTCAGTGTTGTGAGGGAAATCCCCTTACGGACTAGAAAATAGGGTTATCCTATGCATGCAGGTATGACCAAAATAAATCTACTTTCTACCTTCGTCCCCAGGATTAAACCCCATTCCTTTTCAACAAATACATGGTTAGACCAACATACCTTGTTCCAGATGTTTGATGTCGATCCCCCTTCACGCTTGATCGCTTGTTGGTAGCTATCCTCTCAATATTGACCTGTGTACAAAACAAGCAACAAACTACACATGCATTTTACCTATAGACTAATGGGTTAGAGATTCAAACATATATTTACTGAACTATGAAGAACTCATATAGTGGGACAGGAAAAGCATTTCTTTATTATTAACTTTAATGGATCAACTTACAATGTCGAGACCAGCCACTGCTCCGCGAATCCTGATCCTGGGCTCCTCTTCAAATGTCCTCCAACTTCTTTGCTTTTTATCTCTTCTTGCACAAGGATGGCTAAAGGGTTGGGACAATGGGAATATGCAACTGGGAAGAGTTTCTTTACTCTATTTCTCCTCTTCCAAATGGGACCCCTAACCCTTATTTTATAGGTTAGAAGAAGCTAGGTATTTGGACAAACCCTCGGCCATGCATGGCCGGGAGTTTCAGTTAACTCACCCAAAGCTATGTGTTCCATCGACAACTTTCCTTTTTTCATGCTTTTGTCGGTCCATGCGGGTTGTTTTAGGTCAGCTAGCATGTACACGCATGCAGTACTGGAGTATGGTGTGTGCGCCTTTATAAAAGAGGTTTTTTAAAGACTTGTTCAACAGTGCTTTGGCAAAGAAGGGATTTGAGATGGCCTAATGCAAGGTAAGCATGTATGGTGCAAATTAGGGTTATAACAGATTCCCCCTAATGTGTGAGGTCAGAAGATCATCTGATGGACGAAATACATTACCAATCTTTACTGATGTGCTAAACAAGTGAGCCCAGGGACCAGGGACCAGGAGGTGCCATCTGCAAAATAACAAATGTCTCACCGAGGTGAGCATACCCATGCTCGGGATAAAATAGAATCATGGATACCAATCAAATACACTGTAGATCCATGTCAAATAACTATATAAAGTGTAGCCGTGAACAATACATAGCGGAGCTACATCTCGAAATCAAAAAGATATACATATAGAGTATCCATCTTCTAAAAGTTGATATGGACTGATGGCTGGAGATGAGATCTTCAGAGCTCGAGAAACAACTTCAAAATCTTCAAAACTCAAGGTAGGAGTGTAATATGAGTGTACGACTTCATTACCTAGAGGTCTTTGACGACTCGTCGGTCATGGACTAGATATTCTTGATGATCAGACTAAAGGCTTCATTGATTTCAAACAAGGACTTGATTGGACGTTCAGGATGGCGGGGTATGAGGGAAAGAAACAAATTGTAGAGGGGTCGACTCAGGCTTGGTAGAAACTTCCCTTGGACAACAACACGACAAATGATGAGACTTAGGCAGCATGGCATTAATCATAAGTTTACAAAGTAGGAGACAACGCAAACTCTCCCTATGTTTGGAAGGATAACCAAACGGAGGAGGACACAACTCTATGTAGCGAGAACAACTTCCTAAGGTCGTACTACATCCCATAGTTTGACGAACAAACAGACAGATGTGCTTTATCCAAGGGAAACTCATTATGTTGCCAATAAAGAAAATACTTTTCCCTTCCTCTTTTTGGGGTATATTTGATTTTTTTGTCTTTTTCAATAATTTTGGAAAAAAGAATAAAGGAATGTTACGTTACAATGGAGGAACGAGTGTTACAAACATACAAGTTCAAGGCACAAGGACAAGACTGATGTTCAGAATAATGATACTTGGGAAAAATCCTCCGGGGGCCAAGGGTGTTCAAACGCAGAAGCAAACTGTTACAAGGCTGGTGTATAAGATATGCAAACGTGGTTAACAAAACACACAATGGTAACGTCCTTCAATGTAAGTTTAACGAGCAAAGAGAAGGTAAGATCGATGGTTTTTCATATTTAGAGAGTCTGAAAAAACATAAAAGGAGACTCCATTGGAGTACCTTTTTTGAAGATAGTCTAGTCAGTTCGAAAAAGGGGTAAAATAGCACCGACAAGACGTCTATTCAAAACCATTTTAACGAGTGTGATAAGGACAAGATCACTCGGCGATTTTTTCATTTTTAAGGAGTCTGAAAAAAGATTAACTATGGACTCCGTCAGGAATGTTCTTCTGGACCAATTTAATGAGTGTGAAAGAATAAGGTCACTCGGCGATCTTTTCAATTTTAGGGAGTCTGAAAAGAGCTTAACTATGGACTCCGTGGGGGTTCCTTCTTCGTAAGTTTAGTCCCTCAGGCCTGAAAAAGAGATAAAATTATACCTGAGAGTACTCTTCTATAGAACTGAAGTTCCATAGAGTATACCTTTGTTTGTACAGTTGACCGTTCGGACCAAAAAAGGGGTAAACTACCGCCGGACAGACGTGACTTCAAATTTCAGTTTAATGAGCGTGAAAGGCCACAAGATCACTCAACAATCTTTTCATGTTTATAGGGTATGAAAAGGGATTAAAAGAAGACCTATTATTTTTTGGAAGTCATGAGGGTGAGGTCAAGAGCGAAGAAGAATCATGCAAATGAGGCTCAAACTCATATTAAGGAAAAACTACAAGGACTCCCGAGCCTACAGTGTTTTAAAGACAGCATGGATACCATAATGCAACTAGGATCTACCTAAGGCATCCATGTTCTGGTAAGCTCTACCACCAAGTTGCAACACTTCTAAAGCAGCTATGATGGTTCTGTGTCACACCCTGATGGGATTGATCCTATGGCAAAGGAAAAAGACAACGAGATACAAAAGTCGGGGTAGAAACCTAACCTATATGCTCAAGTCGATCGTCGAAAAAAATTTCCACAAACCGTAGAAAAATACTCAAAACTCAAAAAAAATTGTCCCAATACCCGATCAAATCACTCCTATGCAACTCCTAAATCAGTCTAAATGGTTTTTGGTATAAAGAAAATGATAAGGGAGGCCAAAAAAGTGACAAAAAGAGGCCAAAAAATCTATAAATAGAAGCTGGCAGCTCATTATCACCATTGTTGATTTGGAAATTGACTCTGGAGCCAAAAGACCCCCTTTGTCAAAAGCGGTGATTCTAGGAGCTACAGTGGGCGAAACAAACTTCTATCTGGACCAAGTAAGTACAAACTCTCTTATATTGCATTTTATGTCTTTATTTTTTCATTAGGTTTCATTTTTTAGGGGGGCGTCGACCATTAAAAAGTCGGCCATAGGTCCACATGGGTTGTCTCAGGACAGGTTGCGTGTACATTCGGGTAGAGTAAACTCTGCACGTGTGTACACGCGACTATCACCATTACATCACGCATGGGCCCCCTTATTGAATGAAAAAGGCTTAAAAAAAAAGGGTTGACCCTCCTAAACCTTGGTGTTTTGCAGGATGTATGTCCACTGGAGAGAAAGAGAGCATGAAGAGGTTAGTGAGTTGGTTAGGGAAGACCCCAATGTTGTGGTTGCTTTGATGCAATGTGGGTTACTCAAGTTTTTCCTATGTCCTTTTATGTGGGCACAACCTAGGCTACTGAATGCCTTAGTTGACTACTGGCATCCGGATGCAGAGGCATTCATGCTAGAGGGGCAGTCACTGGTGCCCATGGTCGAGGACATTTACTTTTTGACTGGCCTCTCTAGGAGAGGGGAACTAGTCAACTTCCGGACTTTTGCTTTGGGGCTGCATAACATAGTGGAATTGATAGGTCTATACTGTGCAGATGATACAGATCGCTCGAGCACACAGGTGCCCATAATCAAGATCATTGACTTATCGCTATAGGCAATAGTATTGCTTATTGGGTGAATTACTAATTCTGCGGCTCTACATCAGGCGTCCCGTGCACAGATGTACTGTGCAGTCCAGTGCTTAAATGCACAAGTTTTTTATTGGAGTACCACATTGCTTGAGTGTATGAAAGGGCAGTTGACAGATTTCCATTTGTGGACACATAGGAACTTCGGGTTCGGGACCATTCTTTGTTGATTATTTTTTGAGAGAGTTCTGAGTTTTAGTCCTCGAGTAGTGGTACAAGGACATCAGGCCTCTCTTCCTGCTATGTGTAGATGGGCAGTATTATTGTTGTGACAGGGTGGTGGAAGGACCAATTAGTCCTTCAATGATGACTTCTTCGTGTGGTTGTCATGACAAATCCCGGTTATAGAGGATTACCCCTATGTCGAGATTGATTTCTTGAGAGCCCCTAAGATACCAGTACCTCCTGGTGAGGAGCGAGGGGAGATGGGTAAGTCTCCACCTTTGTAGTTTTTTTTTGTGTTTTAGACATATGTAATTTTTATGTTGTTTTGTTATAAATATCATTTTTTTTGTTATGTCGGAGTATTTGACGGATATGTGTTCATTGTGTGCAGATCTAGGACCAATGCAACCCGCTGACTATGCAAGGAACATGGTCGTCCTCGGCCAAGGGCCGCACCTGTCGTCGCAGGGGGACCAACAGTAGCAGGAGATCTTCCAGCTGGGGAGGCTAAGAGGGTATTGAGATGAGTCGAGCGTAATTTTACCACCCTCACTCGCACGGTCCCGATGGCAGAGATTGAGGACCTGCCACCATCTATGCAGCCTCATGTAGTGGGGGCACCACAGATGTGGGTCCGGTTGTTTCGACATTTATCCAACGATGTGGATCAGTATAACAGAGCCCACAGGCCCTGACTTTAGCTAGACATTTTGACGTGCCACGAGCACTACTTGTATATATTTTTTGAGGGCATAAGCCCTGTGACTCGTTATTTGTCCTATTTTTGAGGCGCTTGCGTCCATCGGTGTACTCTGGTTATTTTATGATATTATATGTGGTTTTTTTTTTTTTCTTCTAGGTCTTTTGTGTCTTATGGATCATGTGTGCAAAAAATGTATTTACATGTTTATGTTAATGTTCTTTCATATGTGTGAAAGATGCCAATCTAAAGTTTGATTAGCTAGAGTATTTGTAACTTGGTTTAATCTCCTAGGAACATGAAAATATGTAATATGATCAAAGTTTCGTTCTAAGAGACGTACCCTAAGGAATCGTTGGTGTAAAGTTAGATCATGACCCGATATACTCTGTTTAACTGAGACACAACCAGTTGAGTGTTGAGATAGACTCGGAGATGAGAGATTCCCAATGAAAAAGCGTCACGAAGAAACTCAATAATTGCACTATACTCGACAACATTATTTGTGGTGTCACCTAAGCATATACCTCCGGAAGATAATAACTAGCCTTGAGGTGTAAAGATTACCCAAGCTGCGGAGGCAAGCCTCCAAGTGTGCCGACTAGCACCATTTTCATACCCAACGAACACCTCGAAATCACTTGACATCTACCACAGTGACGAAAGATAACATCAACGACACGTCCATAACACTAAAAGAAACTAAAAAGTAATAGTACAAAGACTATACATATGTTACAAAAATTTACCCACAGTGACCTGCCTATGAGTAATACTTCTTGAGGTAGAGCCCATTTCTAGGCTCCTCCAAAGCATTCCCTTCAAAATCAACCAGACGATAAGAGCCCTTTTTTAAAACCTCTGTTATGATGAAAGGTTCGAACCACATGGGTTTGAATTTTCCTGCCCCCAGGGGGTCCTTATCTTGGTCATAGACCAGGACAAGGTCGCCTTCAGAGAAAATCCAAGGATGAACAGACCTATCATACTGACACTTGACCGTATGTTTGTGAGCCTCGTTGGCCAGGGCTGAATCATGATGTTTCTCATTGAGCTACTCAAGGTATACTAATCGTTCTTCAAGTGGAGAAGTGTCTGGCATTAATTGGACTGAAAATTTTAGAGACGGGATCTGACATTCAATGGGCAAGACTGCTTCCAACCCATAAATGAGTTGAAAAGGTGAGAAACCAATTGCAGTCTTAACAGATGTTAGGTAAGCCCATAATGCCGAGTATAACATCAAATGCCAATTTGACTTGGCTGAGTTGATAGTTCGTTGTAGAATGGTCTTAAGAGTTTTGTTTACAGCTTCCACCTACCCATTTTCTTGGGGGTAGTAGGGTGATGAATGTTCTTTCCGTATCCCAATCTTTGATGTTAACTCGGTCATCACCTGGTTCTAAAAGTGACTTCCATGGTCAGTGACAATCTCCCTCGGGACACTGAACCTTGCTATTATCTGATTGAATAAAAGAGAGCTGCAGTATCTCCATCATCTTTAAACGTTGGCATAGCTTCGACCGACTTTGTGAAGTAGTCTACAACTACGATGATATAGCAGTGCCCCTTTGCTGAAGGAGGGTTGCATGTAGTGTAATCAATCCCCCACTTAGTGAAGGGACCAACTATGATGACAGGAAACATGGGAGCGAGATGTGCCCTCATCTTCCGAGAGAATATTTGGCATGGGTGGCACTTCTTGACCGATTCGACACAATCTTTGATAAGTGTTGGCCAGAACTAACCTGTGTGTAGAATCTTTTGGGTTGTTTCCAACCCAGATAAGTGACCGCCACAAGCTCTGGTATGGCAATTGTTAAGACGATAACCACTTCTTCGTGAGTGAGACATCGGCGTAGGATGTAATCTACACCTCTCCGATACAATGTATCATCGAGCATGAGATAATTCTTAGCCTGATGGCGTATGCGTCGACACTCATCACGAGAAGTAGTAGTGGGGCACTTCAAAGTCTGGAGATAGATAAGTATATCTCCGTACCAGGGATCCGAAGAGGTGATAAAAAATATATCTCCTCTAATAGGCGACTCTTCGGGCACAAGATCACCTGACTCAATTGGAAGTTCCGAAATAAGTTCTACGAAGACTAGTGACTTTTTGGAATTCGTTGAAACGAAATCCAAGTCAAACTCCTAGAGGATGACTATCCATCTACTGATTTTTCTGCCTATTACCCGTCGTGTCAACATGTACTGAAATGGATTCACGATAGCAGTGATGGTGGTCTTGTGAAACAGAACATAATGACAGAACCATTGAATAGCATGGACTGCTACCAACGCAAGTTTTTTGATATGAGAATAATTGAGTTTCAATCCTACGAGGCCTCGGCTCAGGTAATAGATGACATATTCTGAGAACAAGTCATCTTCCTAAACTAAGACCATGCCAATGGTTGACTCTGTTGTAGCCAGATATAATAGGAAATCCTTGTTATAGTTAGGTGGTCGGAGCAGAGGGGCAGTTGTGAGTGCATGTTTCAATGCAGCGAAAGAGCATTAAGCAGCATCATCCCAATAAAAAGGAACATCTTTTTTAAGTAAGCGCATAAATCCCTTGGTGATCTCGACATAGTTAGTGATAAAGCATCTTAGAAAATTCTCCTTGCCCTATAGACTCTAAAGTTGAAGGATTGTGCGTGGGGGGGGCAACTGAATTATTGCCTCAACCTTGAGAGGATTGACCATGATCCATGTTGTTGACACTATGAAACCTAATAATTGTCCTGACATTACGCAGAAGCTGCACTTGTTTGGATTCAAGCGAATCTGAAAGTAGCGACAACGTTCGAAGATAAGTCAGAGGTGTGTGGGATGATCCGTTATCTTGCAAGATAGAGATGCTAAATCATCTAAATAGGCCTCGACTATTTGCTTGAGGTCATGAAAAGCAAAGGACATGGCCCACTGAAAAGTTTCTCCAGCATTTTTAAGACCAATAGGCATCTTACGATATGCGAATGTACCCCATGGACAGATGAATTCCATTTTGTGTTGGTCTTCGAGTTTGATTATATCCCAAAAAACTTTCCATGAAAGAAAAGGCTTCGCAACCCTCACATTCATCAATGATCTGGTCGATGAAAGGTGTGGGAAAATTATCTTTGGGATAGGCCTTGTTCAAATCATGGAAGTCTGTACATACACGAATTGTGCCTTGTTTTTTATTGACCGGCACGGGGTTTGACACCCATTGGGTCAAATGGATAGGATAGATAAAACCGACTTTTAGCAATTTCTCAACCTCAACTTTAATGGCTTCTTCTTTCTTGGGGTTAACTGGACGAAGTTTCTGTAGGACAGGCTTGGCATCTGGATATGTTGTGATTTCATGTTCAAATATTTTTGGATCGATGCCTGGCATTTCCTCATAAGACCAGGCAAAAATGTCGCGGAATTCTTTAAAAATATCTGTGTAGATTTGAATCTCTTCAGGGGAGAAGTCAGCTCCGACGAAGACATTCTCCACGACACCAGGGTTTTGGGAGATATTGATCAGTAAGGTATCAGCGATAGTTTCCATATTACCCTCAACATAAACCTCATGTGTAGCTAAGGGATTAATAGGACAAGATCGATCTCCCGTCATAGTCACGGTGAATTCTCCCACTTCAATTTGGCTTAACTCTGGGAGGAAGTATGATCCGTGATGAAGATCTTCCCAAGGTTTATCCAGACTAGTCATTGCTTCAATTATTGCTTCATCAGAGGGCAAGACTAAGTCTAATGAATTGGTGTGAGCAAGAGAACCCTGAGCCCAAATAGGCTCTAGAAGTGGATCAAACTCTTGTGCAGGAGTTGGATCAATGTGGGCTGAAGTTTGTTGGAATAAAGAGTACGCTACTTCAGCTGTGGACAAGGGCATGAACATGCCCGGGTGCCCTGTCCCATCCATCGTGGTCAATGGGGAAGGAAGTATCCATGGATCATCAAAGTAAGTAGTGCGAAACGACGAAACTTGAAAAATCTCAACCTTATGGTGATTGGATATAAACTTGATATCGCCTTGAGGGGGCAGGTAATCGAAGGTACCCATCAAATATGGGCACAAACCAACCCCTATGTTGATGACACCTTGTTGAGGATTATCAATCATCGGGACCATGGATGCCCCCAATGCAGGATCAGGTCTGGAGAAAGGCAATTGATCGATGGTCACTATCCGGCCCTCGTGTGGAAACAACAAGACCCAAAAAACTATAGCAACCACATCTTGCATGGCATAATTCCAACTCCTTCCTAACAAGAGGATATAGTTGAGGGGAGCATCGACTACCTCTACTTCGACACACACGGTCTTCCCTCCTAACTGCATGGGGAAAGAAGGAACGATACCATGTGGTCGGAACGAACGACCATCGAAAGTGGTGAGGAGAGTAGGTGATGGAGACAAAACGGGCTGGCCAACGGCCTTCCAACATGCCAACAACATAATGCATGTCGAGGCGCCCTCATCAACCACCGTGCGGAAGATATTCCGAGTAAAAAAATTTGTGGGATAAGCCACTACTATTTGAAACGCTACGTGGTAAGGCAGACGAGGTTTTAAGTCGGTTGTATCCAGCATGATTGTACCCGGATTACAAGTCTCAGTAGATCCTAAAGTGGTTAACAAGGCTTTCCTCTGGGAAGGGCAGCTTTGGAGGACCTCCAAAGCGGACATCGCACAAGGGGTTTGTGATAAATCTTCCACCACAGAGTAGTTCTAGGCAGCCCTTGTGTTTGGGTTATGAGAATCTTTTTTGAATGTGCCTTTGGGAATGAATGTCATTGTTTCACCCAATGTCTTCTCAATCTGTAGAGGAAAAGATGGGAGTTCAACTTCTTTACCCTTCTCAGAAGTGCTTGGTTTACTATAGTCATGTGCTCTAGTCGATATAAAAGCATCACCCCTCACCATATATACATTTGTGGATGCAGGATTATTTGTAGGTGGAGAGGGTTCTTGGCTGCCCCCTTCTGTTCTTGCAGAGGCTTGGGTTAGATTTTGCCCATGTTGAAATGGATTGGTCAACACAGTAGGTTGTTGCTGCGTCACAAAATTTTGGGCTTCTGCAAGCCGAAGACATAGATGGGTCGGGTGGTCTTCCACGCACAAGTTGCATGGATACCTCGCCTTCCATTTCTCAGTGTTGTCCCCGGCAGCATTATCGGTAGGTTTTTTATCCCCCTTAACCTTCTTTCGTTGTTTTTTCTTTCCTTCAGGCTGTTGGGTGGCCTTTGGGTTACTCGATTACACTGTGTGTACCTCTGACGTTTTGGTAGGGGGAGCAACCAAAGTAGTAGTTTGGCTGGCTGTTGTGTGTTGTATAGATAACTGTTGCAACTGATTCATCAATTTCTTAGTGGGCTTTGTTTGTGCTGAACCAAAAATACCATCGGCCTGTGGTCCAGCTCTCTGTCTAGTTTTATCAAGTATTGAGCATGGCACATCTAGCAAGATGTTGTATAATAAACCAGACTGAGAATAGATGAGCTCAAATTGTTGAGCTCTCATGATGGAGTCTTCTTCGGAGAATACTCCCGATGTCACGACGTCTTTGGATAACTACGGGACCAAAGACTTAAGGAACCACTCAAGCAGGAATGTTGGTGGGACTGGCACCTTAATTAAACTCTTCGGCATCTCCATTCTCGGATGTGATCAAAGATATGGTTCGTTGTTGTTTGTTCGAAATTGGCAAGTAGCTCTATGTCAGCGTCGTATCTCACAAGTAACTAGAAATGGTTTAGGAAAGCCATCACCAGTTCGTCGAAGGAAGAGTATCTTGAGCGATTGAGCTCAATGTACCATTTCGTGGCACTCCCAATAAGAGTACGTTGAAACAATCGCAACTGTATGAAGTCATCTTTCAACGAGTTAGATGAGCACCAAAGATGGAAGGTAGTCACATGATCTCCTGGATCTTCGTTAGGCTTGGCTTCAAACTTTGGGATGTTCGAAGGAAACTTCAATGGCATAGGAGGCCAACGCGGATCATGATAGATAGGGTCATTCAACAACCTTGTCAAATCTAGCAAGTGTAAATCCGTCAGGAAGGGTAGTTTGGGTTTTTGGTGATAACCTAAGAAAAAGGGGCCTGGAGTTTGACTGGCACCAGGCTGCCAGGAAAAGTTTGATTGTTGGCTCGGATTCTAATAGAAACCATGGCCCTGACCAGCGTATGGATTTTGCATATGTGGAGACATCATCGACTGATTTCCAAAATAGGACATAGATGGTTGGGCATGCATTACATTCGAAGGACTTTAGGAAGGGTTGCCCCATGTCAGTCTCATGGGGATAGGCATAGTAGTTTGTCCAAGGTTCCATTGATTGTGGAAAGAATTACCCCAGATTGGCATTCTGGACGAGGGAACGGATCCTTGCCAAGAATTCCAAGGCCCTGATGCGAAAGAAGTTCCTAGGTTCACCCCCTGTGCAGGAATAGTACCCTGCATAGGAATAGGTTGTCCAAAACTGGCATTACCCCCAGTCGGGAAGGTGGCTGACGAGAAGGCATTGTTACCAAACGTTTCGATCAAATAAAACAGTGTCGAACCTACTGGCATATTGTGCGAAGGTGGTCCTTGACTCTCTGCTCCAAATAAACTATGGTGTGTAGGTTGCCCGGCGGATTGTTGATGCGAGCCACCAAGTGAAGGGAACGTGACGCAAACCTGCCCATCAGCGAGCAGCCTGCTCCACCAGGACCTCCTTCAATCACGGGCCCGAAGAGTCAAAGTACTCTTCCTCTCCTCTCGGGAGTTCTCCTACCCACAGTTTTCCCTTTCGACGATCTCCCTTTCGGAATTCGGGAAATCACACTGCGGGAGTTTGCGGTCCACGCGAACACCCCGTTCACATGCAAAACAAATACCCTGACCCCGATGTTCAATGGGTCAACACTCTCTCTATCGGAGATTTCCCTATCAGGAAATCATAGGTTGTGGTGCCGAGCGTTTCATGCAACACAAAACCCCGAACCCCGAAACTCCGATAGCACGCCACCTGTCCTCCACTCGCTCTGGAGGCCCCACTCAACTACGTCACCTCTCCGCTCATGTGATCGGGGATCGTGGGATCGCGATTTCACCGGTCGCAAATTTTATTGCATTTCAAAACCCCGAACCCCGATTGCCCGATGCCACCTGTCAGCATCTCATGGTGAGGCCTAACGCCTTGACACCTGTTTCCCACTATGTCTTGTGGACCCACATTGCCACGTCCTCTTCGGGATTTCGCGGATCGCGGATCCACGATGCAAGTTTCCTTGTGGTCGA